>JAAAQI020126161.1:0-14531 GCA_011800005.2 Stichodactyla mertensii
ACCTCAAACAAAGAATCGTATTCCCAAGAGGTCTGAATTGGGAAAACATTACGCCCAAGCGAATTAGGTCTATTCAAATATGTTCGAAACAACGACACGCTTCATCGGCGACGTGAATTTAGAAAATCGCCTTACAATCGCCGGTAGTTTACACGCGCGATTTTGCATCGCAGATAGAATCTCAGCGAAAATCACAGTGCTTATGGCAGGAAAAAATCGCCCGTGTAAACGGACTTTAAGAAAAAGCATGCGGGAAAACTGAGTATCCATGACATTTAATCACCAATACAAAATCCCTCTAACAATTCGTCTTTTATGCTTTGTATGGACTGAAATGATTGTATCTCATTAACAGTAGATCATAATCAATGATTGGCGTTGATCGTTGATTTAAGCTCCGGACTTTCCTTGCGTCACATGCAATGCAAAAATTATTAAAGCTCAATATTACAGCAGCTTTGCCTTTTGTTCAGCTTATTGCGAGCGGAAGAATTCAATGCGACGTTTGAATCACTTGACCTCAGTTAAAGGCAATGCACCTTCCCGGAGTTACCCATTATTCTCCTTGATTTAGCGCGTGCAAGCGAGGTCAGGTTCTGGTCAGTGCATGAAAGAGATTTTGGAAATTGAACAAGAAAACAAACAGCGTTTTCTCAAATGTGGATTAAAGTGCGAAAGAAGGATTTAAATAGATTTACCAAATAGGATATCTAAATAACAGAGTTTTTCCTGTTCTTGTTTTAGACCCTAAACGAATTTCCTCAAAACTACGATCAGTTTTCAATAGACCTTTACGACAAACATAAAAATGAGGCCTAGGGCTATCAGAATCAAAAATAGAAGCGAAGTTGACTAGCAATGTCTTTTTATCTCACAAATTCCATACAACTGTACTGTGATAGGAATATTACTTGACTTTCTATGCACTTTGCTTCAGATTAAGATTATAAACACAGCTTTACTGGCTTAATACAACATTCTAAAGCCCGCTGCAGTACCATCAAGGTTTCCGTGGACTGTTCGCTGAAAATCTGAAAGTTTTGATCCAGGGATATCTCGTAGAGAAACTTTGTCTTCACTGTCTGTCATAATCGCAGTCTTTTAATTTACTTTACATGAAATCTAGGCCCTTTGTCCTCGTTTTCATGTATATATCGTAAAGGTCTATATTTTTGTCCCCTGACCTCGCTGGCGCGCGCAAATCCTAAAGAATTGTGGGAAACTACGTGACGGAGCATTAGATTCGATGCGGCAGAAGTCCGAAGTCTGAACTGGACCTTTATGTGATGTTGATGTGTTTATATTTTTCAGGTTGTATGGGATGTGGTTGCGATAACGATGGCAGCGAAAATCCAGTCTGCAACAAGACAACGGGTCAGTGTCCGTGCAGAAAGCATGCAGTTGGCAAGACCTGCGATACTTGTCCAACTGGCTATCACGGCTTAAGGGCGCCACACCCTGAGGGCTGTTTGAAGTGCCAGTGTTCCAACAAAACCAATAATTGTTCTACTGCTGATGGGTGGACTAAGAATGAGTTGAAAACACCGTTACTTACTACAGTGGACAGTACTAACATGGGTGGATGGACAGTGGTTACAGCTGATGGACAGGTCGTGACGTCTGCGCGTTATGACTTCAGTCCAGAATTTGCACCGAGTTTGTCTCAACGCTTAAAGCAGTAAGAATAGAGGGTTATGCACCTTCCTGGAGTTACCCATAATTCTCCTTGATTTAGTGCGTACAAGCGAGGTCAGGGTCTGGTTAGGGGCAAAGTATATGAAGGAGACTTCGGAAATTGAACAGAAAACAAACAGCGCTTTGTCAAATGTGGATTACAGAGCGAAAGAAAAATGGAAATAGTAGATGGAAGAATGTAGATAGAAGATTTAAAAAAAAAATCGAAATTTTCTTACTCCTTGTTTACGCACAGTAGACGTAGTTTCCCAAAACTATGATCAGTTTTCAGTGTTTTTTCCCTCTTGACCTCGCTGGCGTGCACAAATCCTAAGGAATTGTGGGAAACTCCGGAAAGGAGCATTTGTGATCTACTTTTGCGTATCGCTTTTTATGTCGTAGTTCCCTAGATGTAAGAAAATGCAGGGAAATAGTAGATCCTAGCCGGCTTAGCCAGGCTCTATAGTACATGAGGGCCTGGGAGGCAAGGTGAGGGGAGGCGAGGTGAGGGGAAATAAAAGATGAATTAAGATTATTGTAATTTTTCCCCTTCCCGCCCCAGGCCCCCACCTCCCATAGAGCCTGGCTACGCAGGCTAAGTAGATTCTGGATTTCACATCTTGGGAAGCACGGGTGGCGTAGCGGTGAGAGCGTTCGTCTCTCACCAAGGCGACATGAGTTCGAGCCCCGCAGAGCTCGGTGTCGTATGTGAGTAGAGTTGTTTGTTGGTTCTCTCCTGTGCTTCGAGGGTTTTTCCAGTTTCCCTGGTTTTTCCTCCCTCCACAAAAATCAACTTCTAAAATTCATTTGGAATTACAGTGGACGAATAGCTACTCTGTAGAGGAGCCACTGCTAAATCTCATTTATTTATTTATTTATTCATTCATTCATTCATTCATCTTCAACTCCGGATTTAATGTCAACTCTTGGATTTATGGTTACGTATATTGGATTGGTTGTGGTGGATTCCACATCTTGGATTCCGGCTTCTGTAGCTCGAATTGTGTAATCCATCACCTCGGCTTGGATCATCCATTAATTCCTCATTCAAGAAGCAACATTTCCGAACCAAGGTTGAGCCCGAAACCTTTCATTAACCAATCGTGAGGGCTGTAACATAAGTTATGGATCGAGTTTTTCCCCATTGCCTTATGGCCCAAGGGCGTAGCGCGCGGACCATAAAAAATGAGGTTCCATAACTTACGTACGGACTGAGCAATCGAGGTTAATAAGATGTTTATCATATCCCAAGGCGAACACAAAATGAGGTTGGTGGTTCGTACCGTAAGTTATGGACCACAGATTGGCCAACGAGAGCGCATAAAATTACCTTGCCCTATGCAAATCACTTTTAATTTTGACTTTTTCATCAGAGGGTTCATAAGAACCTTAGTTGATCAAGAGCAGTATTTTTCCGCACCGGATAACTACACCAGTCAAGGAAGGTTCGCGTACACCTACAGCATGTCGTTCAAGCTACAGCAAGATGATATCACTAGTCCTGATAACTCTACCAAGGGGGATGTTATATTAAATGGCAGTGGATTCAGTCAGCCGATCGTATATCGATTACCATCACCACCGCAGAATAAATCATTTACCCTGTATACGGTAAGTTGATCGATCGTGCATATCGATTAGAATACCCAACGATCACCTTCGGCTGCATCTACCAGTACAGTGAACAGTCGCGATAGAGACATGTTCTGTCGCGGCGTTAAACTTTAAAGTTGAGTGATCGCACACAAAATCTGAATCGAGGCTCTGGGGAAATAAAATATCAATTAAGGTTATTGTAATTTTTTCTCCGTAACCTCGATTCAGATCTCATTGTGTATGACCCCATAACTAAAATATCCAAAGTAGGCTGTTAAATATTGGTCATCTTTTGTGAATGGGCCCCCCCTGTGTCGTCCATTTATTAGACACAACTTTAATTACTTATACAATAACAATAACCAATAAAAGGAAATCTATAACACCGTAGAAAAAAAAAAGAACTGACGTTTCGAGCTTTCGCCCGTCGTCGGAGTAATAAAAATAACACTTTATCCTTTAGATCACGTTTGTGGAGACAGACCCTAACTGGCATGTGGGTAACACCCTTGGTCCCCGCCCCACTAGTGACGAATTGGTGGCAGTGTTAAGCACTTTACAGTACCTGTACATCAGAGCCAAATGGACAACTTACACTGACAAGACCACCCGCCTGGCTGATATCCAAATGGGGTACAGTAACGAAAGCAGTGGTGGGGACAAGGCTTATAACGTGGAGTCTTGTAGGTGCCCTGAGGAATATATCGGTCAGTTCTGTGAGCAGTGTGCACCCGGGTACACCAGGGTGATTCCTAACGGCGGTGCTTATGTGGATTGTGTGCCGTGCTCGTGTAATGGACACAGTAGTACTTGTCATCCTGAGACTGGTGTGTGTCAGGGATGTCAGCACAACACTACAGGTATGGAGAGGGGGTACTTGGGGAGCAGGGGGTGGCCACCCCACTGAGATGATCTAACTATATACACAACTATTGGTGTACGAGGCCCAATTATAAATGACGTACCCCTCCTCAAAATCTTGGGGATGCGCCACCCCCTTCAAAAAATCTTTGCTCCGCCCCTGAGGAGCCCTTTTGTGGCTAAGGAGGTGCTAATTTACCTTTCTTGAGCAAAGTTTGGGTGCTTAGTGAGTCATTTGCTCCAAGGTAAGGGGTACGTTGATCGTTTTTTCTTAGCGAGGAGTACTTAATGAGTCATTTTGTTGTGAGGGTGAGGCAGCTACTGGGCCAATTTTCGTTAAGGAGGGGTTCTTTATGAATCCTTTTCGTGCAATGGTGTGTTACCTTGTGGATCACTTTTCCTTAGGGAGGGGCAGTTATGAGTCATTTTGTTGCCAAGTGGTGATACCTTGTGAATCATTTTTGTCATTAGAGAGAGACCCTTAATTGATAATTCCTTTTAATGCGAGTGTGGGGTACTCAATAGATCACTTTTCTTAAGTAGGAGCCCTTAACAAGGCATTTCTTCTGATAGGTAGGGTAACTTCTAAACCACGTTTTGTTAGAGATGGGTAGAGAACGAGTCATTTTGTTGCACGGGCAGGGGTTTTCATGATTTTTTATTTTTTATTTATTTTTTAATCAATGCTATCCCTTTTCAGATCATTTAACTATTTTTTTCCTTACTAAGATAAGATTGAGAAAATTGTGTATTTTTACATGCCATTCCTTCTAATCACGTGATTTTTCCCCAGGTGATCATTGCGAGCGTTGTGACGATGGTCTCTATGGCAACGCCACTACTGGCACTGCCAATGACTGCAAGCCCTGTCCTTGTCCAGGCGGACCTTTCTCAACCAACCAGTTTTCACCCACGTGTTTCCTGGACTCCGATGGTCAGCCAACGTGTAACAACTGCACCCGGGGGCACAGGGGCCGTAGATGTGAGAACTGTGAGCACGGTTACTACGGCAAACCAGAGGTAAAATACCAACAGACCTTCTCATCTGTGACGTTATGTTCTCCCTCTTGGGTATAAGATTCTTTGTTTGAGGAGTATCTATATTAAGATATCTTCTCATTAAGCAAAGAAATAATACCCAAGTGAATGACGTGTGACCTCAAATAGGAAAACATTACTCCAAACTGAAAACGTCTACTGTATGGGCTGATTAGCTGTCTTCATTGGTTACACTTTGCCTCATTAGCATAAATCAAATGTAAAGAATACAAGCAGAAAGACAAAATAAATTGGAATTAAAGATTAAAATTACCTATATTTGGGTAGCAAGTCCCCTCAGTAGGAATCCAAGCATTTTTCTCTTGATAAGTCTCTTGATAAATGTGTTTTTATTCATTGATTTAAAGGGATACTTAGACGAAAACCGTCCGAGATTTAAATTCAGCTGAAACTGCACTGGAATTATCTTTAAGGTTCTAATAGTCACCGGTCAAATTTTTTTCTTGATATTCCAATGGCCAAGGTATTATATTTTTACGAATTTTTAACAGAGTCTATGACGTCATTTATTCCACACTCAACACGCAAAAATATAGCACTTCGACCATTGGAATATTAAGAAAAAAATTAACCGGTGACTATTAGAACCTTAAAGATAATTCCAGTGCAGTTTCAGCTGAATTAAATCTCGGACGATTTTCGTCCAAGTGCCCTTTAAGATGATCATCAATCTGATGCCAGATTCTCTCACTCCTGTAAACCCTAGAGACAACTTTCCTTTCTCTCAGGAGGCATAGTTCATAGATTAGCAAAAAATATTACTATACGTCTTATTTAAAACATTCTATGTTTGATATTCCGTCAGGAGCCTAATGGTCAGTGCCGCGTGTGTAATTGTAATGGTAACGTGGACACTACCATGCCAGGAAACTGCAACATAACAACAGGACAGTGCAATAACTGTGATTATAACACCACGGGCTATGGCTGTGAGTGGTGCGCAGCTGGTTACTATGGAAACGCTCTGAACAGGACCTGTAAACGTAAGCGCATTAACAATTAAAGGAGGTTGTAATTTAACCACAGTTCTTTGCGAAGGGGCGAATTATACATGCGAAGCAATATTTGCTGATTGAGCTGTTCCACAAAGCAGGGCAAGCCTGGCTTCAAGGATGGTTCCAAAGAAAGAAACAAGTACAATTTGCAAAAAAGACTGAATATTTAACGAGTTACCGAATTTACGCGGCAAGTAGGTTCGAAGTTCGCCAACAAAGTTTGTTGTGAACTTCCAAAGCACGATTTCAAATTCTAAACCCACTTGTCTAAAGTGAAACACACTGTAAGTTTTGGTCATTCAAAATTAGAAACACGGTTGCTTTCTTGGATTGCAAAGGGGACCGGTCATTAGTTAGAGGGGGGAGGGTTGGTGCAAATGGGGGAAGAGCCATTATTATTCTTTCTAATCATCATTTCGTGTGTTAGGTTGTCAGTGTGATAGCTATGGAACAATACCTGGTTTACCTTGTAATAACGTGACTGGTCAGTGCGAATGTCAACCAAACGTCGTTGGTTTATCATGTGATCGGTGTAAGCCGAATACCTTCAACCACTCCAGTGCGGTAGGGTGCTCCGATTGTAATTGTCACCCTCAAGGAGCTGTGATCCCACAGTGTAATTTGGTAAGAGTTTGCGGTTTTTATTAATTTGTCTTTGTTTGGTTTAAATATTTAGGTACGTTGGTTGCTGTGGATCATCGTTTTCTCACCCCTTTTTTTCCCGACTTCCCCCCTCCCCACCTTGACTAGCGCCAATCCCCGTCCATTCGTAGTTCGCTGACCGGTGGTCTCAAACACTTGGTTTGCCTTCTTTTTATCCCGCTTTATCTTTGGATGCCCTGAAAACGGTTTGTAATAGAAGATTACAATGCGCCCGTCAGTTTCCTAGAATATCAACCCCATGGCTCAAAGAACTACTTAAATTAATACTAAAACTACAAAGTGCGTTTTACATTACTTTGACCAAGTTTGTGGAGAAGTTCCAAAGTATTCAGACTGACTTCCAAACGTGTTTCGATTTAATTATTCGAAAATTCGGAAATACGCTGGAAATAATTTTGCGCATTACAGCATTTTAAGTTCATTTGTACCTGTTCTGGATAAGTGAGTTATATATAGTGCGTGGCTCCAGTTGACTAAATTAAACATCAGTGGTAATGATTATTGCACTCTTGTCTGCTATGGCATATTTTATGCTCGTACTGTTTTTTACTGTAGACTACTGGTGTATGTGATTGCCATGCCAATGTCACCGGTGACAAGTGCGATCGATGCAAGCTGAACTACTATGACGTAACACAGCGATGTGTTGGTGAGTACTAACCATAAAATAGACTACAGCTAAGCTGCATCAAATTTTCTAACCAATCACAGTCTGTTGTGATTTGTTATGGCTGGCCCTATGTTCAAGCACTTTTTCTACCTGAAAATTATTGACAAGTAAATCCAATACATTTTGAGTCTCAGAAAAGTCATAAACTCTTAATCAGAGTAATATTTCATCTGTGAATTATCTAAAAACCACGAGTGAAATGATTTTCAAAACAAAGAGTAAGGGCCGCAGGTTTTGATAAACAATGCTTTGCGCGATTAGTTGTTCGCTCGGCTGGCTGACTCTGCTTTAACGTTTAAAAGATATAAATCTTTGAGGCTCCAAACACGTTTAAAATTTTACTTAGGAACCCCTCCCCTATAATGAACGCATTTTCCCTTAAACAATCATGTGCGGTGAAGTAGAAAGACCGTGATTTTTCAAATAAGGTGGTTCGTGAAGGGATTACGGCCATTACTCTCCTCGCCGCCCGCACCCCCACCCCTGTAGATTTACCACTAGTTCTTGATTTATGATTACTTTGTTTTACAGCTTGCGATTGTCACACCAACTACACCAATTCTTCGTATTCCACCAATTCTTCCTCTTGGTGTGATGGAGTAACTGGTCAGTGTGAATGTAAAAAGAGTTTGGGAACTGGGTACTATGGTGGACGTCAGTGCGACCAGTGCGAGTTACACAGCTATGGTAAGCCACTGTCTTTTCTATTTTGTCACCCTCAAGTAAAAGAATGTGGAATGAGGCTGCATTCTGGATTCCAAGTCCCGGGGTAAAATTGCCAGCTATGGCTAGCAGTTGGTTGGTATCTTGATTCCTGTCTTTCTTCATTTTCTCTTGCTAAACCTTTGTGTAACCAAATTCTTTGAAACTGTTTAACAGGTAAGCCCGAAAATTGTACAAAATGCACAGAACCTTGCTATTTCAACTGGTACAAGTTGATCCAAGTAGAAGCCGAAAAGGTGTCTGTCCTGGCGAACAATGCGACCGTAATGTTGAAAGAGTTTGGTGGTCTATCCGTTGAGAACATCAACTCTACGATTGAAGAGTTGAACAAGAATCTGTCTTATGCTGAGACTGTGTTCAACGATGGCGCACAATACAATACCAGGGAAAAACAAGATCAAATCAAGAGGGTAAGGATACTGTCACGTGACAGCCTGATCACGTGAGTGTTCACTGGTTTTGGTTACCTAGGGCAATTGGGCAATTTTACTGCTGTGAGTGCTTAGGGTCTGGGAAAGAACTTAAGAATGGTTAATGTAGTTTTAGAATAGAATATTTTTCACTTTGGTTTCAAGAGAAAAGATCTGGTTTTCTGAGCATTCGCGGTAAAGGCATTTTAATGAAGGCATATAGCAAGGTACTGCTTACTCACTACCTTGACTCGTTATTCAAATTTCAAGTCTGCCTGAAATATTCGCAATCGGTTATCATAACATTAGAACTGACTGACCGGACGACCGATCGACCGACCATCCGACGACCAACCGACAACCAACTGTCTGACTGACCTATCAACCAACCGACTGACAGGGCTCGTATGGGTTTTGGAAAGTCTTGGAAAGTTTTGGAAATTGATAATGCATTTTTCCAGGACCTGGAAAGTTTTTGAAAATCGATTTTTGGTCTGCTAGGCTATGGAAAAGTTATGGATTTTTTTTGTAGCTGATTGTTTTGCATTGGTAAATGTATGTTGAATGTTTCAGATCCATAAATTTGGCTTTATTTTTGTGCTTTGTGTGGTTTTGGAAATTTGAGTCAAAGGGCTTTGGAAAGTTTTGGAAAAGCTTTGGAAATTCCCACAGGGGATCCTGTACGAACCCTAGACTGAATAAATGAATGAATGATAAACCATGTTTTATGTTTACCTTTCTTTATGTTTAGATTCGAGAAACCATTAACGATTTACAACGCAGACTCAACGAAACCGAGCAGGTGCTAAACGAAGCCGAGCAATACTTGATGACCACAGTCAGTAAGTTTAACGGTACAGTCCAGGACCTACCCGCTCTTCCTGACCATTCTTCTCCTGTCGTGGACTATGATCCATCAGGATCCAAGGTCTCCGCTGATTGGATATCTCTGACTGCCATGGCAACGACGTACCGTAACAGTGCGTTACAGTTGAATGCGTCGGGACATGCTTCGTACAGGAATATTACAACTAGTTATGAAAAGGTAAGAAAGTGCAGTGGTTTATTTTCCTTTCACGAATCGACCAAGGACTGGGGTCTCCTTAATTAACGTAATTTAGAAAAGAACCCCCAAAACAAAAAATACAAGGTTGGTCCTGTCGCTCTTTGATAGGAAAAGATTTCTTACAACGCGCACACTTTAGGCCCGGGAAACGCTCACATCATTGCTGATCCTTTAATAGGGATGTAACACGTTGCACTTTCTCTGCGATAAAGAAGTAAAGACGTGTTCACACGATGAACTTTCTTCACGCAACGTTCTCAGAGGTGGACACATCGTGGTATTTCGTAGTGTCGTACACCGTTGTACAAAGCAGTTGCAGGGGCGGATTTAGGGAGTGGTCACTGGGTTCACGTGACACCCCCTACCTTCCGTGAGGCGCCTCCCTACCTAAAAAATACTTTTAAAAGTTTTGCGCTTTGAGTTTTACTGAGTCTATGTCTGGTTGTTTTCTGATGTGAACCCCGTACGCCAAATCCTTAAGCTGCACCATGTTTCTTGGCCTTTACTTTGTTACATGTATATTTTACGCAAGATATGAAGAACGTGAACCCGTGTTTTATCCAGATATAAAGATGCCATCACATGATACCAATGGGTAACAGGCTATTGGCTGTACAACCTAATGAATTTTAACGAGCTTTAGAAGTCTTCTTTATAAGATTAGCTGTTAAAAAGCATTGCATTACTCTACTTGCATTTCTACTTCAGATCAAACTTGCCAACGAGACAGCAGCCCTTGCAGCAAGACAAATATCTGAAGCAGTGACCCGACTCGACCAAGTTTCCACTCGAAGAGCCGAGGTCGAGCAAAGACTAGGACCAACATTCCAAGAGGAGCTTCAAAACAACAGTATATTATTGGAGCAGATACGAAACCTAAGCGCTGAGATAGACGCTTTGTCAATTTCTGCTGTTGCCAAGGGCAATGAAGCGAACGCAACGGCCAGGCAAGCTGAGACAACAATACAGACGGCTTATGCTAGGGTCACTCAACGTAAGGCCGAGGCAGAGAAAGCACTGAATGATTCTGAAAATGCGCGCACACGGGCTGCGCAAGTCAGGACAGATGCAACAAATGCACAGTCAATCACTGCTGATTTTAAGGTAACCGAATTAACTTTATGAAATGAAAAAATGAATGGAAATGAATGAAAAATAAGACGTTTTTACTTTCTCAGGAATTCATTTTCTATGCCATTTGTCCTATGAATTTTTAAGTAGATCTCAGTTCTAACTAGGCTTTTTTAATTTGCGCAACACTGCTATTTTTCTTGAAACATAGTTGTTAATTATACAAAAGTCAGGTTAAAAAAATTGTTTTTCGTTCTTTGTCAAAATTTGGTAAAATACAACTTTTGTGTAACGAATAAACACTTCAGAGTTCTGAGATCTATATTGAAAACAAAAACTATTATTGACGTACAATTAAAATCTCTCTTGACAGAGTAATGGGTGTCTTCCAGTTTTATTGCACGTTACACGCATGATTACGTAACGCAGTTTCTCGAACGCTTTAGTTAACACTAATCAATCGTTTGGTTGCAGGCGAACGCTTCAGCTGTTCTCAGCCAAGCTAAAAATGCTCTGGACAACGTCACGAAGGGAATCAATACCATCGCTGAAGTGCTCAACAAGTCACGTGACTCACAGGCTACTGCTGATAGGGTCATTGCCAAGACTCTTCCAGTTCCCTTGGAAACGATACGGAATCTAGCCAATCAAATAAAAACAATCGAAGTGAATAGCAGCCTTATTAATAAAACGTATGAGGGGGCAGCTGAAGGACTCAAGCAGGCTCAACAGGTTGAGGCACTGTCTGAAAGAGCAATGTAAGTCTGATTGGGCTACCTGTGTACCCTTTTTTTCCCTATTTCACCACAAGATTTCTACTCTCCCCTCTAAATCCAACAATGATTTTTCCACTTGATTCTTTATCCGCTGGACGATGGTCAAGTTTGGAAAGATCCCCAAGGGTTTTCACTAATTCTTGTAATATAATGTAATCATTGATTAAATACTTACTGGTCCCCCTTCACCCCCCCCCCCCCCCCCAAAAAAAAATTTTTTCCCCCAGGTTTTCCTAACTTCCAAGATTTCTTGGCTTTCCATTTTATTCCAATGCTTGTCCCCAGTAATTCCTGAGGTCCTCAACTGGGGATGGTTGGGCTTGGTAGAGGGTGATAAAAAACCCGATACACCGAATGCAACTTATGGCGTCCAATTAGAATTGCTATTGTTCTGCACTCACTAGCCTCGTGTTCAAGTGGAAACACAAAAGCGTTTTCACATGTATGTGAGGCTAGTGAGTCCCGAACAATAGTTATTCAAATTGGTCGCCATATTTGCATTCGGTGTATGCAACTGCCCAATGCTTCTACAGTTTGTTTGGTCAATAGTCCATTTGCATGATGGCGTACTTTCCTACCAAGACCAGAATACTTTGAGTGGCTTCTGTTGTCAGGCAAATCTTGCCAATTGTCTCTTTATTCCCAGGAGAGTAGACAAATTTGAAAATCAAAGCATTTTCACAAAGCATTCTGGTACTGGTAGTAAAATGACACCATCATACAAATGACCTATTTGCCATCGTAATATCCTGAGCTGGACTTTTTGATCAAAATTTTATCAGTGCCTTTAATAGTATTCACACTTATCGTGACGTTCTGACTATATTTTCGTCACAGAAATGTCTCTCAAACTACCCTTAACAAGGTGCAGAGTATCGAGAAAGCCGTGGAGGATGCGCGCGCATCAAGAGCCGAGACAGAACGACTACAAAAAGAAACAGACGCCAAAGTGATTCAGATCAAGAACATTACCCAGACGGTATGTGAAGGAAGTTAACTATATTAAGTATAATTGAGGAGGACACGAGACGACAGGGAAAGAGATGGGAGATAGAGAGACAAATGAAAAGAAGAGTGCCCGAGGATAGAATTGAGGAAGTAATAGGAAAGGAGAAGAAGAGCAGTGGAGAGGAGGGAAGAGGAGGAGATGGAGAAGTGGGAAATGGAGAAAAGAAAGGTGTAAAAGCATTGAGAACAGTGATAAAGTGTTGAAATAAATGTAATAGTTTGAAAAATGAACAGATCTTTTACAAAAAAAAAAGATGTTTTGTTAAAGTCTGTTCTGGCTCATGTAAAGAAAAATGGTTTGCATTAAGACCACCACAACGCGTATTGACCGCATATTAACTAATTAAGTCCCATCTCTGGTGGTGGTATTTAGTTTTAAGGAGGGTTAACTAGGGGATTTACTGACCACGCGTTGACCAATCATATGTTGTGTTTCTCAGGTGCAATCAACATTCACTGAAGCAGTTCAGGTCGGACAAGAAACCCTTCGCATGATCAACGACACCCTAGCAACAGTTGACGATGGCCTAAAATGTTATAATGATTCTAAACGTATTGCAAAAGAAGCTGCGGTGACTGCAGAGAGAGCATACAACCTGTCCCTGGAGGCAGAGCAGGTAGAAATATCTGACATCATAGATCAAGCACGGGAAAGAGTGTTTCATCCAACATTCATACACCGAGAAGTGGGTTGAAAAAGCGAGGCGCAGTCGAAGTCACGTGAAAACGCTCTATTAGTAGGGAATGACACGTGGTCTGAAATGGAAAAACGTTGTGCTCAAGTGGCTTTGGTCTATAGACCTCTTGCAGCAATTCCCTCAAAGCAGTTCAATTTGGAGGACAAAGCAATAGATATTTATTTTCCTGAGATTCGAAGACTGAAAATGTTCCATTGTTTTGTCTTCCAAATCGAATTGCTTTGGGAATTGCTGCAAGGAGTCTATTAAACTCCTGGAAGGATTAGGAAAAAAGAGAATGAGAGGGATGAGTGACTGAATGAAAGAGATGACGATGAAATGTTTAATATTTTATGGCGTTATGGTGTATTTTCAATAGGTTAATAAAACAGTGAGTGCGGACATCTCATCAGCGGCATCCCAAGTGGACAACCTTTACAGAGTAGCAGAAGCCAACTACACGCAGATAGTCAAAGCTCACAACGATTCTCTACAAGTTCTACAAGATGTCCAAGAAACAGAAGGTATGTAAATAGAGGTTTTGCACGATCACGTGACGGCAGCCATCTTGGATGACACAGTTTGGTTGGCATGGGTGGCGTAACGGTAAAACGTTCGCCTCTCACCACTGTAAATCCAACGGGTCGGGACTCTGGTTCAAGCCCTGCAGGTGCCACATGTGAGCTGAGAGTTGTATGCTTAAAACAGTTAATGAAGTGGTAGTGTGTGTGAGTGATAGTGCCCCTAGTTAGTGCGAAAGCGTTAGAACAGCAAGGCATTTAAATTAAGAAATTAATTTTATTTATTTATTTATTTATTTAAACAATGAATTGTTTCACATAAGTAAGAACTCAATCCCTTAGGGGAAAGAATTCTTTTGTTATGCCACCAAACGTGGCTGCCGTCACGTGGCCGTGCAAAACCTCTATACATTGTTATTCTAGAAAGGGATATTACAAAACGAGTCCATCTATTATGATCAGTAATAGAAATATTATTATAAAAAATTATGGTCAAAAGCCGATCAAGGTCAAAGAAATGAATTTGGGATAACAAAATGACGTAGCTCGACGTCTGGACCAAATCTTGTCAGACGCCATTTTGAATATTACAAAACTTAAATAATAATTCTTTCAGACTGGTCTGGGTAACTGAGACTAATTTCTATATACAATTATTTTCAAAAACGTCGCGGCATCCATTGACAATAGCCCACTTTCGATATATGGTTGAGTGATTACACACAATAAGAACCGAATCGAGGCTCCGGGGAATAACAATG
>JAAAQI020126172.1:0-14526 GCA_011800005.2 Stichodactyla mertensii
GTCCAAAAGCACAAATGAATGTCCATAAATGTTAATGAACTTTCTCTATGGTTTGATTGATTATCCAATTCAATGCTTATTTCTTTAATGAATGTCCCATTGCTCGGATTGAGTGTTTCCGTCGCGTTATTGTATGTCTATTCGCGCTAATGACAATGCTCTTTCGCTTGAATGAACGTTTCATTGCGGTTAATGAACAGCAAAAGGTGTACAAATTACTCAAACATGTTTACCACTAGATGTTGGTGGAGGAGGTGACTTTTTCTTTTAGTCTGTTCCCATGTTCCCATTGACTTGACCTCCACTACAAACAATTGGCCTATATCATTATGATCGACGTCACGGCTTGTATGAGGGGGAAAGAATTGTCCAGAACAATAGAAATTTGAACAAAATTCGCTCTGCTTAGAAATGTTTACTTTCAAATTGCCTAGTTTCCAAATATAAGAAACACTGATAATTAATACACAATATTTACTGTATTTGGTGGCTGTTACCGCTTTTCGACGGTCTACTAAACGCATTTAATATCAATTTTCTTTGTGTTATTACTGTTTTGTCCCCCCTCCCAAGACCTGATCCATAATCCTTAGTGTTTAAACAATGAATTGTTTTGATGTGACATAGGTCAATTAGAACCTTGAATAAACTCCTTTCATCAACAAAAAGTAAGAAAAATCTATATTCTTGCTGCTTTTTGTTTTGGAACCCGGAAGTCGATGAGCTTACTAGAAGTAACACAAGAATCTCATCACTTACGAAGCAAATACTCCTCCCCATGCTACCCCTATCCGTATTTTAGTATCGACAGTAACGCCCATAAAAATTTAACTTCACAACTACAAAAATACCTATTTGCAGTTATGTCTCGTAAGAGATATAACACGGCTGTTGTACATAACTTTTAATTTAAAGAAATGTTGCTATGTTCCTGTAAACAGTAGACACCTGTACTCATCGAGTACGTATTTTTAAAAAATGAACGGCCGAAATTCAAACGTAGCCATGAGTCTGAGGCAGTAAGATAGTTTCGAAAGTCTTCTGACGGTTTTCTGTGGTCTTCTTGTCTTTTCTTTCCTCACAAATTAAATAAGGACACTTCATTTAATAAAAGATTTTACTGAGAAGTTTAACTCCTAGCATTAAAGAAACATCTATTAGTTAGGAAATTTCATTCCTGTTTGGACGCTTGTTGTCGTCATTTTTTTTTTGTTTAAAGAGCCTGCGATAAGATTTTTAGCGGATTCTCACAAACCGGAACCCTATAAAATCTGTGGTAAAAAAATTGATTCCCCAGAGTCTTTGTGGCGCTAACCCGCTGACCAAAAAGCTGGACAGACTCTGGGAGCAAGATTGGGTAGTGTTTGAAGCTTCGTTGTGTAAAGTGTAGCGCCTTTTAGAAATAAGCGACCCAGGACATATTTTTTCCAGTCGAAAAGAGACATTTTGGCTTCTGTTAATGCAACTTGCGACGATAATCGAAAGGTGATCCGACCTTATTACGTAATGCTTTGTAAAACTTTGTAAGAATTGATATTTCCTGAGCTACAAGCTTAAGAACGCTAACATCATGTGACTAATCCAACTAGAGGATACCCTTGAGCTAAGAAATTAAGTTAATAGCTGGATTCGCCCGAAATCAATCGTAGGTTTAGGTAAAGTAACTCAAAGCAACTCTCGCATTTGAAAATTACCTTGATTAACATTGTAGTTGAGCGAGGCTCGTCGCCCGCAGAGCTGTTAAGTCGGAATAGCATTTTACTATTTTAGACTAGGAAGTTCGGGGAATTCCCTCCATTGTAGGTGGTCGTCCCGTGGGACATCAGAGGCCCCCAGGTCGAAAATTGTTTTGGTAGAAATGCTACCGTCCCAGAGAGTTCTGTTTGGGTTATCTCTTGCTAACATTAGTTAAAATGAGGTGGAATGAGGATTGTACTTCAGTCTTCAGTTGCAGTTATCCTAGAAGCATTGTAGTTTAATAAAGAGTTTGCAGCAAGGTACGTCCCTGCCTCGAAAGGTCCCTTTGGTACAATCTAACAGTGGAAAACATTATTCCCAGTTTGAGCAGATGTGAAGGACGAACTGGTTTGACAGTCGAAAAGGTTCTGTGCCCAAGTACAATTTGCTTCTACAGTACACATATGCAATATTTTTCTCTTCACTGAGTCTTTTCGCTGTGCTGCTTTTGTTCTTGTCGTTCTCGGTCCTACCAAGAACATAACCGAATCCTTTTCCATTCAAGAACTTGTCAAATAAGCTTCGATGAACGGCTTTAGAAAAAAGAAAGCAAGAACGACGGATCGATGACAAAGCCAAGCACTTTCAACATACAATGTACCATGTCATACCGAAATCTATTGTAAGGATACGCCGGGCTTCGAGGGGTAAAATATACCTGCCTTGAACAATGACAGCGAATTCGAAAACGAGAAAACTCGTAAAACAACCTCTTTCCACGGAACATACCGAAATGTTTTACTTCAGCACAGTAATGTTTTCTTATTTAAAGCAAAAGCGAGAGGGGAAAGAAAGAAAGAAAGAAAGAAACAAACAAACAAACAAAAGAAAGAAAGAAAGAAAATCACTTAGATTGTTGTATTACCTTGAGTCGCTCACTGTCCAGACGTCTTTCTTCTGTAGAATGAAAGAGATCTTATTTTGAATAAACTACGGTTAACAGCGGTAACTTTAATCACAAGTCTTGACTACATCGCCAATTTCTCCAACTACATCATCACTCCCTTCACCTATCATCATCTGACCTTCAGAAACATCACCACCCTCTTCATCCAGCACCTCTACCTTCAGTAATGTCACCACTTCCTTCAGCATCATCACCACTACCTTCGTGTAACATCACTACTACCGTTCAGCAACGTCACCACTACCTTAAGCATCACTACTACCTTCATCTAGTAACACTACTACCGTTCAGCAAGATCACCACTGCCTTAAGCATCACTACTACCTTCATCTAGTAACACTACTACCGTTCAGCAACGTCACCACTGCCTTAAGCATCACTACTACCTTCATCTAGTAACACTACTACCGTTCAGCAAGATCACCACTGCCTTCGGCTAAATCACCACTGCCTACCTTAAAGCATCATCACCGCTACTTTCACCTATCATCACTATTATCATTAGCAACATCACATTCCA
Source organism: Stichodactyla mertensii (assembly GCA_011800005.2). Lineage (NCBI taxonomy): Eukaryota > Metazoa > Cnidaria > Anthozoa > Actiniaria > Stichodactylidae > Stichodactyla > Stichodactyla mertensii. The sequence continues at coordinate 3,165 of JAAAQI020126172.1, forward strand.
CAACATCAACACTACCTATAGCAACATTTCTCACTCTTCTTCACTTGTGCTCGTAAACCACTAGGTTTACAACAACAGGAACTACACTTTGCTAACATCACTACCATCCTCAGCAACGTCCCCACTACAGCACTACAATCAGCAACATTACTGGTACCTTCACTCATCATCACCACTAATTTCAACTATCATCACGTCTACTTTCAGCAACATCACTCGAGGAATTTCACTACAAGTAACACTAGGATTACAAACTTACCCAGCTCGCTTTTCAACATAGACATTTCCTTATGAAGAGCGTTGTTGGAATCACTCAAATTTCTAAAACAATTAGAATTAACGTTTTTCACGTCCACTTGATTTTAAAGCTATATTTGTGTTTAAATGATATTGACAATAATAACGCTAACATCGGCTCGGCTTACTTACTCTTTGTCTGCCAGCAAGGTCGAGATTTGCATGCTTTGCTCTCTAGATATGAAAAAAAAGAAATATAATTAAGGCATTATAGCAAGACCACCAACATAAGAGTTCTCGATTCCCAGCTCATTTTAGGGTTCCTGTTACATTGCATTTGAATGCACACAACTTGATTTGAGAAATGTTGACTGACACTCAACGTGCGTCTTTGGATGCACGCCCGCGAACGCTAAGTAATCAATTAGATCGTGCGTTATATTGAGGCCATGCCATAATGTAAGGTAACATAGAAACTTAATAAATCATATTTACCTTAACTTTGTTGCAAGCTTTTCATTACCATGTCTGTGTGAAAGACCAAAAGTAATCAATAGTTCATTGTACTCAGAAGGTTTAACCTTTTCGGTATATGGACTAAATGAACATCAGTTTGTATTCCGTTTGCTCGCACTCCAGCTACAATACACAACTCACACTATACACAACTTTCACATTAATTTCTATGGCGAGAAAAACAGAGAAAAGGCAGAGAACGCAGAGAGAGAGAGAGAGAGAGAGAGAGAGAAAACGTGGCAAGGCAGGGAACAACATATCGAACAAATTCTACTCACATGCGGTGTCAACGCTTCAGAGGCGAGGGACGAACTACTTCCAACTACGCAACTCCCCCTCCCCCCTCCCCCATTCTTCTCATCCCCTAGCTCTTATAATGCAATCACGTGAAATAAGGACATAAAAGAGACCATCTTATGACAATGAAGTGCTCCACTTTCTGATGTTGTGTAAGCTCTTATTAGGACGTCAACGAAAGAGACAATGAAAAACTGTTTGCAAGTAAATTTAATGTAGAAAGGTGCTATATGGAAAGTATACTATATAGAGATAAATTTGCCACATACATGTGATACTCAGAAAAAATCCACCTACTAAACCCAGTCAATGGCTTTGCTCCCCTAAGAGTCCTTATAGCTCAGTGGGTAGAGCATCCGCCTGGTGTACGGAAGGCCATGGGTTCGAATCTCGTTAGGGACTCGAACCCATGGGATTTTTTCGGAGTATCATATATGTGGCAACATATTCTCTATGTAGTGTAAATTTCATTCTTACTTTTGTTCTTGTACCCAACTGTTGACGTTTTCCACGACCATCTCGCTTTCCCTGTGCAGTCTGTCACCGTTTGATCGAGCTTCGTCCAGAGACACGCGAAGCGTATTGACCTATGACATATCACACAAATATGAAATTTTCTTCTTCAGAAATGCGATATTTTATGAGACTGCTTGTAAAAAGTGTGGTAGCATGGTAATAGGCGTTTTACAGCAAGCAGCACATGAGGAAAGACGAATCTTTTTGGCTCACAGTTCCTTTGTTTATGATATTCAAAATTTCAAGGTAATCAGCATCATAACGTAGGGGAACAGCATCTTATTCAATTGCTCACGACCGTTTGCAATTAAGTGTACAATATTTTAACAAATACGATCCACTTTTTGCCATCCAGTGACAGTTACCATGCAATGGTGAACTGCAAGGGTCCATGTACTATAGTAGACGATAGCAAAATGCATGTGCTACCTCATCAAGACAGGCCTGGTGTTGTTTTCTGGTCAAAGTGAAGTCCTTTTTCATTTTATCACTCTGAAATGTAAAAGATATTGAAACAAATCTAAAAAGTTGTTATCGATGTTAAGAATTCGTGTCGACAAAACAAAACTTTTAATGAAAAATTACCTGCGAAATCTCATTAATTGGCCAAAATAAATGCGTAGCAATGACGCTAATAGACGATTATTCGTTCTTCCAAAATTAAGAAGTAAAATTTACAATTGATACCAAACAGAATTGTGGACACCATGCTGTCCCGTGATTCTATGCGGTTCGCGTTCGAAAGGGGAACTACTCGGTGTGGATGCGCGGAAGGTAGGAAGAAAAGAGTGCACGAGTTTACAATAACTTTAACTTCCTTTGCTTCAAAATGAAAAGTGTGGGGGAACACACAGCTTAGTCCCGATGCTACGGTTGCATGCAACACTGCAAAGAATATAAAGTGGTTTTCGTATAAGTGGGAAACGTACGTAGCCACCCTAAAGAGGTCCTCAGCTTACCTCTTCTACTATAAGCCTGTGTTTTTCCTGTAGAGTGGCCAGTTCGACTTTTAGCACCACCATCTGTTCGTCTCTTTTAGATATTTCTTGTGCCTGTCGGTGAAGTTTGTCTTGTGCTGCGTTGATCTGGTTTTTAAGGTCTTCAATATTTCTAGCGTACTCTTGCACCTAGAATAAAGAAAAATACAATCAAACAGATCGTCTATCCAGCATTTCCAAATGCTCTGCTAAGCAGAGTTTGACTATAAATGATAAAATGATACGAACAGCTCGTACGAGCACGTTGATTTTTGTTGTTAAAGACGAAACTGCAATGTAATTCCTTGACCAGCAAGCAATATTGTTTCAATTTGATTACAAATCTGTGCGCGGTGTCTCTGTATGTTATCTGTAGGCGTATGTGTTGTTTAAATTCGATGATTGAAAGCCAAGGACGTATATTTTTTTTGCATGAATTTTTTTTGTAGGCCCTATAGTCTATAGTCTATAGTCTATTTTACCGCGACTCTTAAAAAGTAGTTGACACTAATATTAAATTAGAGAATAAGGGGTAGAGAATAATGTAAAAATTCTGACCATATTTGCGCCTTTTAAATATTTTGAAAACTAAACCCCTCCTCCCCCGAAAGCAATGTTGGTCGAGTAAACCAGTCATCATCGATTATTTTCCGAGCAACATTACTTTAGTGGGGAGGGGGATATGAATTATTTTCGAGAACAAAAACAAACAAAAAAAATTGATTTTTTTAATCAGTGATTTTCTCAACATGTTTTGTCCAAGACTGAAGTTTTATATAATGAATGTCATGATTGGTTGAACATGGTTGTGGTTGTAAGAGTCTCACCTCGCCATCGGTTTGTTTATTCCTATCCTGATTTCGTTTCAGTTCTGTTTTGGCTTTCTTTAACTTTTCCTCTAAGGCAACAATCTGTATGTAATGTAAGACTTTTACAATAAAATTACAAACTCCCGTAGTCAGGCTCAAGCCTTAGATATTTTCTGGGTCGATAAGGCTGGTTGCTCGTGGCAGTGATGGTGGTGGTGGAGGCAGTTTTCAAAATGTCGCAAAGAAAAGTTCAAACTTTTGAACTTTTCGCATCCTGATTTTGTGTTGTAGGATATTGTTGCCACTGTGGCAGCGAGTGTATGATACACATTTCACAGGATCCTAAAATGGCGTTGCAGGGACGAAAAACTAGTGCAGATTGCATCGCCATCTCCAAACAGGACATGGAAAATACAGTTTACATGCAAGCTTGCAAACTTTTATTAAACAAATTCGAGTTATAATTACTGAGTTATATAGTCAGACCCACCTGTTCCTCCATAGTTTGGGCTCGTTGTCGTGTTGTGGCGAGTTCTGTTTTAGCATTTGCGAGCTGTTTTGATCGCTGTGTTAACTATTATAAACAATAAATATACGATACATCAAGTATATGGAAAGGAACAGAAAGGGGTAGATAGACCACAGGAGCCCGCCTACCTGTTCGATGGCTTCTTTGTGGTTCCCGTGAGCACTCGATAGCTGTGTTTTCAGGATCTGCACGCTCTTCTCGAGAGCTGCGATCTGAAATAAGAGAGAAATGACAAGCACTTAGCAGACATTTCAAGCTGTAAAGAATACAGAGTTTTATTATAAAAGACATGAGTAAGATACTAGAAAATAAGCCATTCGTAACATGACACGAAACTACATCCGGAAACTTAGTGAGATATTTTCCATATCCTCACATATATCGATGGCGTCATTTCCGTCTTTGTACGCTCAGTTTTGCAAAGCTGCTAAACAAGCCGGTTAAAAAATGACGAACAAAAAAAGTCTTTAAATAAGACAAAAAACCGTTCCAAAGTCAAAGACATGAAAGAGAAAACATGACCAGAAATTAGCTACACCATGACGCGGAGCATGCGCGTTGCCCAGGTTAAGTAGAACTAGACGATCTAAGATCGTAAGTCGGGCTCCAGCGACGCGCACTGCCGTAAGTGTCGATCACTGGCTATGCCCAGCGGTTCTATGAACTAAAAATAGGATGTGTAATAGATGTGTGATTTCCAGACAAGTCAGACAAATATCACGAACTGTAACTGTACTCTGGAGGAAAAAACAGTAATCTATGAATTTTTTTAGCTCTTTGCACGCAACATTAAACGAGACATTCAGCTTTCAAATTTCTGTGTGGCAAAAGCGCTGAACCCATACAGTTTCTGTTTTCAAATGAAGTTAAAATACATTTATTCTAATTTAGAAGTCGGTAACTTAGAAGAAATGTAAGGCGATTTCAAGTTTACATATTTCGAGACTCGAGACAATTCAAACGCTGATTTCAATTCGATATGCTTAAATTGCATAGGCTAACACATTTCTATAGTTATTTCCTCTTTAAAAGCGAGCGGAGGATATGAACAGACTTTTTCTTTCTCCATACATTTACTGTAATTGGCGGCCATGAAGTCCTGATTACCCATGATGCATCATTTTCTTGAAAAGGTCTAAAATTATAGACTAAATACGCGCACACACAAAAAGGTTAAATATGTATTCATTTTACTATGAAAGGATATTGTAAATCAGTATTTGATTTTAGGCTAATTCAGGCTACGTTAGTGCTGCTGAAAGTTATCAAAATCATTTATCAAAACATGAAAGTTTATTTGGATGTCAACAAATAGTCAGCAACCTTAGATATAGTCATTTCACTATACACACTTATTTCAAAAAAGATTGTCGCAGCATAATTGACAATTGACAATAAGAGACCACAAAGGACGTCGGTACTTTTAAGTAATTAATTTATGCATGGTTTTACTTGATACCACGGTAAAGCTTTCCATGCTGTGTTCAGTTCTGTAGGTGAATATATGTCTGTGAGTGTGTGTTTCATGTGAATAAATGAATTTAAGTTTAATTTACCAACATCCCTTGCGGTCTCCTATTGTCAATTGTCAATCGATGCCGCGACAGCGTTTTTTTGAAATACGTGTATATCAAAAGGATACTGAGCTTTCAACTAATTCATTTTGAATTTATGTTTATACAAGTGCATAATAATTTCGACTTATACAGCCCGTGCTATCGCGCCGCTGACTGGCCATTTCTGACTAATTTCTGGCCATGACTTGACTAAAAACATGCAATTAGTTGCATCAAAGTTAAGAAGAGATAGGGTAAAAGTGGTTTCGAGTAGTGTTGTTTTGATTATCGACAGTAAAGATTGATTTTCTTGTGCACATATAGTTAAAGGAAAATTACAGGGTGTTGAAAACTCAAAGAGAAACGTTGCAATTGGGGCTTTGCCCTGTTCGTCTCTCCGGTCACGTCATAGTATTGTTATGTTCTTTTTTTCTTATATTATATGTTAATTTATGTATGTATTTTCTTGTGACGAATCACAATAAACTAAACTAAACTAAGAAACTTCATATCTTCTTGCTTGTAGAATTTTAAATTTATACATATTTTAATTATTTTATTTCAATGTTCATATTCTTAGAAATTTAGGATAGAGTCGTCAATTATAGTTTGGGTTTGCAAACTGCTATGAGATTTGACAATGAAATAAAGTTTCTAGTATAATTTATCTATGTATCTATACCTTCGCGACGCCGTATAACATTCTTTACATATTTGCCTGTACTCCAGAAAGCCCGTATCTGTACTCGGAAAGCGTGCGTCGTATAATAAAAAGAACAATCATCATTAATATACATCTATTTTACCTGCGATGTGGAGGTATTGTGATTCTCCTGTGTTCGGCTCAAGTCTGATTGCAGTTGCTGTAGCATTTCTTCGTATCGACGAACCTTCAGTTAAAAGAAAATGCCACATCACTCACTGCTTTCTACAAATCATAATCATACTGCTTCATGTTTGGTGGTTTTCTGGCAAAACTTTACTATTTAACCTAAAGGTCTTTGCTGGATGTAGTTGTTGAAAGTTTATTAACGAACGTTAACTTCTTTTATCGGGACTAGAGAAGGGGAGGGTTTCCCTTTACAATTACCCGTTTTTGGTTTATTGTGCACCTTTACTTGGAAATGAATAAGGAATCTATTTTCTTTTAAAAAATCACCGCATTCCCGAAAAAAAAAGGTCATTTCCTATTTTTCCTTGGTGCTTTTGTATGTTATTCTATTTGCTTTCCTTGTTTCTTATTGACTGTGCATATTTGCCATCTTTTTTCCTATCTGCTATCTACCCATGTCCTCTCATATCTAGCCTTTAAACTACCAACAGTTATGCACACTGTCTACCTGATCCCTAAGTATCCAGTCTGTGGATGGCTCTTTCTCTTGGTGCCATGGATTGGTATCTATAGTTACCTCGTTGCTATGGTTTTTGATCTTTTTCTGAGCTGAGCCCAAGTCTGTTCTTAACAGTCTTATATCAGAGTCACGAGCGGCAATCTGATTCGAAAAAAAGAAAATAAGTGAAAATGTGAAAATGTGAAAATACAAGTGATTCCAACTTTAAGAAAATTCTCGAGGCGGAGACTTTATTATCAATACCTGGGGTTTCTGAGATGTAACTTTCATTAGATAAACGATTGCTTCACTCCCCTCCCCACGCCCAAAGAAAAAGGCATGCTTTAATTTTATCTTGGGGTCGCCATATATATGGCAAAATAAACTGACTTCAATTCCTTTGCTAAAGTCTTCCAACATAGCGTCTAGTCTATGGTATCATAAACTCTTGGGCTCCTGTGTTTTATTCTTTACCTCTTCCATAATGTTCTTATTCTTCTCCAACACTCCACCAAGCTCTTCTCTAAGTTGAACAGCAGCCTTCTCAGTTTCTCTTATCTAAACGTAGACCCCAAAACTTTCTACTGTAAGTCTTAGCGGGAATAATAAGTGTCATGCTATATATCTCCCTACGGGATCCTCAAAACGGGCAAGTAAAAATATTCAGGCGTTTTAAACAACCTTTCGTGTATTAAATTGTTGTTATTATAACATCAAACTATAATGCTACACAATGATCTTTTGTTTAAAACAATCTATGCGAAAAGCGCTCCAAACAGGCTGCACAGTCATCTGCAAGAATGTGCCTTATTGTATCCACAACACTAATTGGTCCTAAATGTTATTGGTAATTATATCTCTGTAACACACATGCTCCTAAACCAACTACAAGGTCTTGCAATCACTAAGCCAACAAACTTCTGTTTTCAGGTATAAAGACGCAACCTGCTGTATGTACATGAATACAAAACAGGTACTTACGTGGTCCTTTAAGTCCTGGTTTTGCTGGATGAACTGACTGATTTTTTTTTCTTGTTCCTCGATGACGCCTTGACACTGACGAATCTATCAATAATCAATGACACAGGACTGACTGGAATAGAGCCATTTAGTTTACCTCAGTTCGACTTCCCCAGGTTGTGCAAAAGTCCTTGAGAATCCCCGTGCTCGTGGCATCCTTTTTCAGATTTCTATTCCGTATACGTTTTTCTCCCACTCTACCAAGCAACCTCGGAAAGGCCACTAACCCTTTTCTGGCATAGCAATGCAGCGCCTTCAACAAGTAATTACCATTCAGAGCACATTTCACAATTCTGTGACCTCGACAGCTCCTAGACGTCATTGTTATAACTAAGACTTAAACTATTAACTCAGACTCTTGCATATTTGATGACGAAAGCCAAAACACCAGAAAACGTCCCGCGTCTTTTGATGTCCAGGTCGCAGAAATACGAAAAGTGGGCTAACCAGCTACTATGATAATCTAAGGCAATTGCTTCCTTGATTGGTTGTAGAAGTACGCAGGCACGCAGGAATACGCTGCCTTCTTACGTCTCATAAAGCATTTCGTTTTGGCTCTTTGCATCGAATGTGAGGGGCAATTTGCACGAACACAATAGTCTTCATGTGCAGAGAAGGATAACAAGCTATTGTATTTATGCAAAGTGCGCCGCGCAAAGTCGAGAATAAGAAACTAGTGAATTGACGACAGCGCCGCGAAGAAATATATGGAGAAGCATAAGTCGGTTGCTTTTCTCCTCACTTCTTGAGTGATTACGACACTTCCTGAGTGCTTCTATAACTGAACGGAGTACAGATGAAGCTGCTGGAGACAGAAAAAACAAAAGTTCTTTTCTTCCGGTAAAGCTGACATGATGTCTTAACATGAACTCTATATTCCCATGAAGGACGATCTTACGCCAATCGCAGAGCGCCGTCGAGAATACATTAGTATATTTTATTTTCATATCAAGTTTATTCTTATGTCTTACATGTTTCTGAGCTTCTTGTAGCTTTGCTTTGTGCTGTGTTAATTGCGCTTCCTTTTCTTGAGTCAGACAGAGTTGTTCAGAATACTGAAAGGAATATCATTTGGTTATAGCTACAAACAAAATTTATGAAAACAACGAAAAAGAACTAAGCATGAAACGCTCTTGGACCATTTTCCATGTTGGTGTTATGTCGAGTCATACCATGTCGGGTCTTATAGTTTTCATATAATTTGCATGGAAAAACCTCTCGGTTAGGACAAATGCCTTGCCATGACCGTGATGGTGCCGTGTTAGAGCATTTTTATTGGATGAGCGGTAATCTCACTCACTGTGGTTGGCTCAACGGATGCCGTCAATACCGCGAAGTGACAGTACCGCAGGCCATCTCTTTTGACATTCATACGAAACTACTCCATCGTACCATGTCGTACCGGGCATCTCTTCGTTAGTTTAGACGAGACGTTCCTAAAAGTACTAAGATTGAAGCCTGCCCACCATGATAGTTACCTCATCTCTCACCACTTGTAATTCTTTCTGAGTGATTTCAAGTTCCAGTTCCAGGTTCCTCGACTTTTCTTCGTATGCGTCAGCCTGGAAACCAAGTTAAACGTACGTAAGTAAATGCAAAAGAGAGTAAGCAAGTTACGGAAAATAACTGAGAAAATAAACTGCATTCAAACCTCTTCTATAGTAGCTTGGTGTCTTTGCTGAGAGACTTTCAGATCTGCTTTGAGTTGTTCCAGATAACCTTCTAGTTCAATAATCTGGAACGCATACGAAATTAGGATTAGTCTTGTTTCTGTTTTGTGTTGTGGACAACTTTTTTTTATCGCACATTCAGAAAAAATTTAGCCTCAAGGGAACAATACCAACAGGTTCCTTTACATTTGGGCGCACATTTGGTGTTCTATCAGAATGTGTAAAAGTTAAATGACGCCCTGACGGGAGGCCAGTTTTGAAGACAATGTCAAGCATGCTTGGTCTGTAACTTGGTCTGTTTAACACATACTTGTTTACAGTACTTACAAGGGTACACGGAGATGCAAACCTGTTTATCCTGTTTTTGTTGCAAATCGTTGGTCTTCTGTAACTCCATCTGGAATTTTCTGTTAATCTTTTCCAGGCGAACAACCTGTCGACAAAAACATTGTTTTGTAGTGCGACGGGATGAATACTACTGTTACTATCACTTTTTATTCTTTGTCGAAGGCGGGGAAGAACCCACAAACAAATTCTACCTAGTCAGCTGGCCTTCGCCTTCAGTTATTCTTATGTAGAGCTCAAGTTTTGGTCGCAATAAATATTACTCAATAACACTGGAAAACGCTTTTCCACTGATTAATTTAGAAGTTTACAAAAGTAGAATACTACTGTCAATGTTACTGTTCATTCCTCGTCGAGTGAAGGGAGGAATTCACCCAACGATTCTACCTACCTCAGATACCCGTGCACTGAGTTGTTCTTGTGTAGAGCTCAAGTTTTGCTCTAGTAGCTTTAGTTTCTCATCGCTGTGGGCAAGCTGGTAAACAAAATATACCTTAAACACATGAAACACTTTTTAAGCGCAAAATAGCTCTTTCTGCTTCGCGGGAGTGAACGGTCCGTGCCGGGTCCTTAGCGTCTCATCCGGACCTGAGAATTAACCAGCGCCCGGCCCGATTCACAAGGATTCCGAACCGACATATCAAACTCAAATAGCTTCTCTTGTTAACAGGAAGTGACAGTTTTTCCCCGTGGGGGATGGGAAGGCAAATTCGATTTGAAGTGAAGAAGGCGGTGAAATCTTGTTTCGTAAAGTTTTTCAATATAACTGATCAGTGTTTTTACTTGCGCTCTTTACGACTTATTTCTACATAGAATTGAACAAAAAGACCATAGGGAATTCATATAGTAAAATTATATCGCGAGTTTTAAAAATCATGATTTTGTAATTGATTTTTCGGTATTCTTCTAGGAACAACCAGAAAAAACAAGTTTTAATAATTTTCGAGATTTTAAAAACCGGACCACTCACGAATGGTGACTACGGCCATGCAGCACACAACGTTTGTCTCATGTTGATTTTACGAAGGGAGTAAAAACTGGAGAGCAGATGAGAAAAGATCCCCATAGCAGAAGAGATACCAACACAGCAATCTTCTCATTACCTCCTGGTTTTTTTCCTTCAGTTGTTCTCGTACAATCGCAAGATCTGATTCTGCTTGGCCTATACGTTCCTTTCGCTTAGCGTTCTTAAAAATAAATCCATAACAATCAAATTACAAAGAGTTCAAGTCAGAAAATATAGTATTTGGAAGTTTATGACATGTCAAGATAGATTACAAAATATTTTAGAACATTTTTCATATTCAACACTACCGGTGAGCAACTGCGTTGTGTAAGTAGTATCCACGTGTACTATATTCAACAGTTTCAACAGTGGTGATATATAGCTAATTCAATTAACGTTGTCGCTGAAAAAAGCCTAAAGCCTAAAGCTTTGAGAGCGGAATCATGAATTTTTTTTCTCACCATGACATCATTACGATAAGAAACTCACTGTATGCTTGCAAATTCTACAACTTGGACACATATTCCTTAATTTCTTAGATAGTCTACAGCGA
>JAAAQI020126194.1:0-14515 GCA_011800005.2 Stichodactyla mertensii
TGTAGAGAGAGAGAGATATCGCATTACATTTGTTACATAATTGAGCCTAATGTTGCGTGACATGATATATTATTACAATGCACCCTACCCGCCCCCCACCCACCCAAGAATAACATGTGCTTAGAGAGCAGATTTTGCACTAGTCTAAAGCTTTAAAGCCTAAAGCACTTTCACCGCATCAAAACTTGCGAAATTGATGCTCACCCAATCAGAATGCCGCAACAGGACAACGTCACGGCACGTCATAGAGCTTTTGCGTTGTGACCTATGTCTGGGTCCACTTACACAGAAAATCCCGCTAAGATAAAACCAAAAATGTTATTTACTATCTATTATCCACCTACAACAATCAGAACTCTGTACAACAATTCTTGCTATGTAGAAAAAGTAACAAAAATTTTCATGAAATTTGCTTTTAATTTTGGACCGCGGAAGTCGTATTTCATTCGGGGACGTCACACTTCGGTCATTCGAACTTAGCTACATTAGCAAACGCATAACACACGAATGGAACAACCATGCGCATGCTCTAAAAATCAGAATCAACTTCATAAATCCACTATGTGTGCGAACCAAATACATCAGAGATAAAATACCGATAGCGAGTATATCACAGATAGTTACCAAGCATAAAACGACGTTCTAACAACTAATCATTTTTGATGCAAAGCTTTCCTTTTGCTGGTTCCGGATCCATTTTTAAAATAAGATTTTCTAGAAGTTTCCAATAATGCTGATTACCACCGGGATTAGTTGACCAAAGATTATTATACAGTTAGGAGCATTTCATTGGCTATAGTTTGGAGGTATTCATTATTTGTAATTATGTTGTAAAATGTAACTGATAACGTCAGCAGTATTATAGTCACTTGAGCACGATCGGTCTCCTCAGACCATGAAAGGCATGAAATATATTCTAAAAAATATTTTGATGGGGCGGATTTTCATCCATTCATATATTTATTCATTCATTCATTCGTTCGTTCGTTCGTTTGTTTGTTCTTTTTTCTATCTATCCATTCATCTTTTCATCCATCCGTACGTTCGTTCGTTTATTCCTTCGTTCTTTCTTTCTTTCTTTCTTTTTTTCTTTTTTTCTTTCTTTCTTTCTCTTTCCCTCATTCTTTTAGCCCACTATTAGTTCGTTCGTGCGTTTGCTCATTTGCTCGTTAGTTCATTCGTTCATTCGTTCATTCATTCTCTCATTCTTGTTCGTTTATTTGTTTGTTGGCTTTTCGTATTTGAACAGAACATAAAAGACAAAAACAGTTCTTACAAATCCTCCCATATTCCGAAGTGGATAAACTAAGAAACACGAGGTATTCCTCGAAAGTCGGTCTCCAGAGCACTACTACATCAGCGCTTACCTTTATTATTATAGACATGACCTTTAGACTATAATTATAATCATCTTTGGGTATTGTAGATAAAAGTAATTTTATCTTTTATTTCGAATGAAGCTTTTGCTATTTAAGATAAGCTTGTTAGATAGCACTTGGAATAAGAGGAAAATGTTCAATGTCTTCAAATCCCTGATGTTTTGGAAAAATGTAGGTGAAGTTTGTTATCGGAAAATAACTTTTTAACAAACTTTAATTGAGGAAGTCCCGCTTTTGTGTTGAGCTTTATTGATGAAGATTTAATTATCACCAATTGTTTTTCACTAACCAATCTCGAAAACTGATGATGATGGAAAATTAAATTTGTAGTTTTTTGTCGGGGCAATACCGTTTTAATTGTATTTGTGTTTCGTAATTTTAAATCTTAGCGTTGTCCAAGCCTGTTTGCGAACTGAGTTTTTTTCTAGATTTCACGTAATTTGAAAATAATATTTCATTCGTGGACTGAATGGAAAGAGAAAGCAGAGCAACAAAAAGATGTTCCTCTAGTTCTTTCTTTTGTTTAATCATCCTTTGGCCGAGACAAGAAGAAACCGTTAATTTTTATGTTGATTATTGAATTAGCGCAGTTGTTTGAAGGCAGGAAGAAAAGGTTGTTTGTCAACTGTAATGATGAACCAAGATTTGAAGAAGATATCCTTCTCAGACTAATTACTTAACTATTCTTGACCGAAGATAAACGATTTTTTTGCACGTATAATTATCTTTGTGTAGCACGAGTGACTGTAAGTATGGAATGCTGATCACAGTTTTTCTTGCTTTCGCCGTCTCGATTTCTCGGTTTTACTCTAACTGGCGAGTTTCCTCTTTGACTCTTCTCTTCTCTTCTCTCTTTTCCTCTGTCCTTTCTTAAAATATCGAATTCCACAGGACAGTAATTTGAAAATTTGGCTGAGCGCATATTGAGTAACTACTTTTTTAAATATTTCAAAAAATATATAGATAGAAATGTGTAGAAAAGAAGAAAAAGTTGACAAAAGACAACGAGACCTGAACGAATGGAATAACGAACGAATAATAGGAAGCATGGATGATAGATGGATGGATGGTGGATGAATCATTGAAAAGGAGAGAATGAATGAGTGATTGAGAGAATAAATGAATAAATACATGATGGATGGTGGGATTGGATGACTGGAGGACGAAGAGAAAGAACCGAAAGACAAATAGATTGGCGCCTAAAGAAAAAAAGAGGATCAAAGATAGCAATAACAGGGGCGGATCCAGGATTTTGGCTGGGGGAGGGGGGCTCAAACCGTCGATATTTTTAGTAAAAACAAAACTTCAAGGAAATCATTTTGTACTGGATATTTTCTAATTAGGAAGTTCGTAGTTGTCGTTTAGGGGGTTTGGACGAACCCCGCGACCCCCACCCCCCCAGATCCACTCCTGAATAAACAAAGGTAGAACAGAGAATGAATATGAGGCGTTCATGTTTAATGAATGATAATCTTATAGTTTGTTTAGAAAAGCAATACAAAACCTAATTCCTAAACAAATTGTACTCTTATTAGCATCTGCTACACCGCTAGCTAATATATATTTGTAAACTCTGTTTGCTAATTACACTTAAGGAATTCTTTGTAGAATTGATATTGTTTCTTGATATATAAACCTCGCCCTGCTACCAGCAGTATACTCTGGAACACGATATCTTAAAAATAAACCCAAAAAAGAAACATTCATTCACTAACTCACTAGATCTTTAGAGCAATGAAACTTGAGGCATCGGGATTACGAGACTCCACAACACCACGGCACAGTCTGATTATATCGTTTCTGTTTTCGAAGCGAGGAAAGGTCGGAATCGGCTCGTGTTTGAAAATAGCAATATCACCTGTAATAGCCTCGAACTCAAACTCTTATTATTTGCAAATTAAATAGTATAAATATCGAGTACCCTAAGGGCGTGTTTATCTCGGTTTCAGTAGCGTGGATGAAGTGAAGGACTTTTAAGTGCCGCTCTGTTGATATTTTCTGGGCATTTTCTGTTGGAGTGTAGTCATTTGGTCTAGCGATAAAACAAACAAAACGTCCAAAACTCCAAGATATTGAAAATCTTGTGCGTAAAAACAGAGTTTCTACAGATCCTCATTTCCTGAAAGTGCGCAAGTAGCACAACAAACTCTACCCAAGCTCTAAACTGACTCACTTAATAGAACGAGCTCAGTAGTGTCATTGTTAGCGACCTACTGATTCAATAGCGAGACGAAGAGGACTACAAATTTCTCTCATTCTCCCCTACATCTGTCATACTAGCATTTTATACGATTATACCAAAGTCCCCCGAAACAAAAGAAGCTTAAATGAGAAAATTGAGAAAATTGGCTTAACTATTTTGGTGGTTTTGAAGAGTGCAATATCATTAAAAGAAGGCTAGATAGATTAGATCTCGTGGATCTTAGATGACTAGTCAAACAGTCGCGATGTTTCTTAGCGGAAAAGCTCACTAAATCTTTTTAAAAGGAGGTCAGCAAAAAGGCTAGAAAATCAAGATATGTGATAACTGTGAAGATATAATGGGGGTGGGGTGGGGCATTTTGTTGGGATAGACCCTGGAGGCAGTGAGATACCACGGAGAGTTTGTGCAGCAAATGGGACAAAGCTTTGGCGCCATCTGTAGGCTTCTTTTTATGAGTCTCATTAAGGGTATTTGGTAGAAGCTTACAAATAACAAAGAAGAAAGGTCGAACCCAAAAGGAAATGTTTTATGCCTGCGTTCCTGGTCTATAATTGTTGTTGCTTATGTAACATGAAACTCAATTAACGACCGTTCATTATTATAGCCTGGAAGGAGGATTTAGGGAGTTCACATGGTTTTGTAACGAGCGTGAGGGGGGAACAGCAAAAAAAAAAAAAAAAAAAAAAAAAAAAAAATCGACAGACAGGAAGGGGAAATTACATACATTTGTCAGTAAAATTTGTTCAAAAAACTTCAGTCCCATAGTGCCTCAGGGGGAATCAGATAATTTTTTTTGGTGTCACATCGAAAATCCTCACGAAATAAAAATCTATTTGTAGTTCTGAGTCTGATAGCAGTCAATCAAAGTTGTGAAATTATTTCATGATTTGCGGTCTAAGCAATTTGCAGTTAGACTAAATAAAGTTTAAGGAATTGAGGTTATGTCAGAAAAGAAGGAGAAATGGATAGAATATTGAAGAGCGTATTTCAAGGTGTGTATCGCGAGTGTTTTGGTCTGTGATGATGAATCGAAGATAAGCTGGGCGAGAACACGATCCAAAGGAAAATGCTAGAAGCTCAAAATTATCTAGAATTGTTGAAAATCCTCTATTCTAAGAAACAAAGAAAAAAGTCTTAAAAGAAAAAAGAAAAAAAAAAAAAAGCGAATGAAATGAGATAAACAACGATAGCAAAAAAAGGCCCAAAACATGCCACCCTAAAAAATAAGAAGAAGAAAACAAGGGAATTAAAAAGACAAGGAAAACAAGATCTACAAATGAAATGAGAAGTTGTGAATACAAGTCAGTAGTAATATCAATAGTGATCAACATCTAGTATTGCCTTTCGACACACAAGATACATTAAAGTGAAGTGAATATTTAAATAGTACTCTAGATTCTGCTGGATAAAACCAAACGTTAGGAAAGCTTACTGATGAAATAAAGTATAGTATAGATTAAATTCTACTTTCTTTGATATGGTCATGTGTTTGTTCTCTGTTATGTTATTTTCGTTTCTTTGTCGTTCGTTTATTCGTTAACGCTCTGGCTCTCGTTTATCCATTGATTCTTTCTTTCACTGAGTCATTCTTTTAACCATTCATTTGTTCGCTCGTTCTTTCGTTCTTTTCTCCATCCGTTCGTTCGTTCTTTTTTTTTTTTTTATTTATCCATTCATCTGGTCATCCATCCGTTCGCTCGTTCCTTTTTCTATCCATCCATTCATCTTTTCATCCATCCGTACGTTCGTTCGTTCGTTTTTATTCCTTCGTTCGTTCTTTCTTTCTTTCTTTCTTTCTTTCTTTCTTTCTTTCTTTCTTTCTCTTTCCCTCGTTCTTTTAGCCCACTATTCTTTCGTTCGCCTCACTCTTCCCTTTCTCTTACATCATTTCATCCTTCATTTCCATTCTCTGCCTATAAACACACATGTACCAGTTTGAAAAGATCATCAAGGTATCGTTTAGTTTAATCCCTGTACAAAAACAAGAAAAAGGAGGAGCAAAGGAATTCAATATTTACTCAAATGTAGCCGACAATCCTACCCCCTACAGTAATAGTAATCACAAGTTAGTATTACCGAAAATATGGAAACAAAATATTAAAATAAGGCAATGAATTCCTCAAAATTCTAGGAATTAGCGATCACTAAATCTACGTTTGTAGACAGAAAAAAAAAAGGGGGCGGGGAACTTTTTTTTCAAAGTCCAAACTTGACTGGCCACAAAACTCAAAAAAAAAAAAAAAAAAAAAAAAGCAAACAAACAAACACACAAACAAACAAACTCTAAGATGCTGGGCAGCTAATTTTATAATCAAAATAGAATAATAATCATGCATTTTTGTAAATTTTTGTTGGAAAATTCCCGAGCTGAAGAAGCTCAAAAAACGGAGAGTTTCTGATTGAAATTACCAATCAAAATATGCGAGACTAGGAGAAAAGAAATGATGGTTTGATGATAAGTTTGCTAAAAATTCCTAATTACACGGCAATAGGATTATATACCATTTTTAAAAATCATACCAAAATACTTATTCCCTTTTGACAGCCGCTCTAACTTGCACTGAAAGCCTGGTTTAAAAAGCAATTATTTTTTTTTTCCAAAATACTCCAAACAGATTCCAAAAATCTATGCTTATGTCTGCGGGGTCCATAGATGACGTAAACTGTATCAACAATGACAGCGATTACTGACAACTGTGATAATAGAGCTTAATTTCTTTGTTCTAATAAGTCTTCTTCCTAGTGTCCTAATTCACAATAATAAACCAATTCCCTTACAATTCTATACATTCACGAGGCCTGCCTGCGATATAACACGATGAATTTAGATTAGTATACTGTGTTGTCTTTCAACTACGGATCCGATGACAAAACCAATTAAGAAAAATGGACAAAAACTCAGGAAAATATGTACAAGAAACGTTTTGTTGAAAAAACAACAATTGAGAAGAAAATTGAATTATTCTCTTTGGGCATCATGGAATTTTTTCGCTCTCTTGATCTTGTTAGAAGCTCGAAAATAATAATTAAATAAACGAGTACAGCATAACATGGCGATAATCGTGCAATTTTGTTAATGTAGATATCAGTCAATTCAGATCTATTTTTTATGAATGTAAAAAAGTTCTTTCTATACCGTAACTGAATGCTTAGCCTTGTTTTTACACAACTTGCTTAGCAGTGTTTAAGTTTTACCAAGAAATCTTTTTGTAAATGTTGTATACGAATTTTGCGTCAAATTTTGTAAATTATCGGACTGTTCTGCTTTTTTGACAATTAATGTGATGATATATATATATATACTTTTAACAACTAAAAACTGAGCTGATTCAAGTGTAAAGTACAAAATGGATTAACGAAAAAGAGAGAAGAAAAGATAAAAAGTAGAATACGAGAAAAATAAAATTGGAAGCTAAGAGCGTCCTATGAAAAACTACAGTCCTGGAATGAGAGCAATTACAGAGGCACTACCCTCCCATCCCTTAGCCTTAAGACAAAATCTGAAATTTATTTTGTAAAGTGATTGTGACCTACCAATGTCACAGTTGCCCTGCCGTAATCTACATATAGGATTACATTTTTCGTTAGCCAGAAAATGAAGCTGGTAGATTCACGTTCTAAGAGTTCGAATCTTGAAAGTTCTCGAAAAGCTGTGAGAAAAAAAAAAAAAGATTCTCTGTGGAGGTGCAATACACCAACATTTCGCGCTAATAACATCTTGATTACTGACGTTTCATCCTTCCAAGTTTATCGGAGTATTTTCTGTATTTGTCTATTGGTGATAAGCCGATCAGTGTTTAGATTGAAAAATTTATTGCTTTTACAAACCTTGTTGATTGGAAGTGATTTCGCAGAAGGATTGAGATCTCTCGTGATGTTCAACGTCTAGATCATGTGTGGGAGTGGTTACTGACGTTAAGGTCAACTATCCCAATCTAGAAGCATCAGAAGCAATTATTTCAAATATAGGTCTAATGTTTTATCATTTTGCATCACGAAATGATCATCGTGAACGAAAATCAGTTGGGTGGATGGTTTCGGACTGTTCAAGGTTAATGGGAAAACGAAAGTACAACTATAATTTTCAAAAAAATAAGATCAAATTGTAGAAGGATAACGAACATAGCGTGTGATTCCAGAGAATGTGACTAGTAATGGTATTTCAATTTAAGGAAGTACATTAATGCTGAAATCGTCACAGGGCATGCAAACGACAGAAATTCCTCCTCAAGTCCTGCGTCATTTAAGTGAAGCTGAACTCATTTGGATATTTTCCACTAGAATTATCAACACTTAAAAAATCCTCAAATATCGTTCTAATGTTTTATCACTTCAAATCACAAATTTTAAAGTTATTAATCAAGCATAGGCTGTCACGGTTAAGACAGATCGAGACTTGTTAAATCCATTCTTCCAAGAAACAATATTTTAGTTGTTTTTTTCATTACATTAAATGCGATTTAACTTAGTTATTACTTTAACTTTCTTCCATCCTAATGTCATTAACTCACTCGAAAATAACTAAAGGCTTAACTTTTTGGTTAATTTTACTTGGGAGATGACGACATACAGTCGTTTATGCATTTTTTGGGGGGGAAATTATGTCAGCAATCTCGATAATTTAAGCTTAATACAAGAACAGTACGCTTATTTTTTTTTCTCTCTCTCTATGAAGTTTAGAAAACTTAATGCAAGTTGCGATAATTTTTAGTTAGTAATCAGCTTAGTTTTTCCAAAACTCGTCTAGAGAGCTATAAAATAGGTAAGAGTACTATGTATTTGCCAGCCTGGATATCTTAATAAACTCTTCGCATTCAGTGATTACAATGGCGCCTTAAGGAACTCCTGTTGACATTTTCAATTTCCTTGGCCTTCCATGAATAGATGGCAGCTTAGATAATCACTAATCACCATCAGCAAAAGGTCTCTATTCCACAGTTCCGTTTTCCACAGGATTTGGCTAAGACTTCGTTAGGGATTCATGGGACAATACTGTTAAGCGTAAACGAACGGAGACAATGAAGTGGATTGGTGAATTGGGGGCTGTATGGAAGTATAGTTAGTACCTGAAATTCTAGCTATTGAGAATCAATTTGCAGTGGGTCAGTGACGGAAAAGGGGAAGTGCGCGACAACGACTCATACTTTGAAAGCTCACAGATAAAAATGGGCGGGCTTAAATCTAGCCTTAATTTGATCTTTTTATCAACAAAAGGAAGTGAGGAAAATGGCTGGTTCATTAGCAAACAGTTGCTCAAGTATATAAACCCTTCATCTAGGCTACACATCACAGACCATCACCAAGCTGCTCCTAGCCAAGTAGATAACACTCCAAAGACCTTTACACACGACTATATCAAAATGAACTCAAAAGTTGTTATTCTACTCATCGTTGTACTCGCTGCCACCTTTGTACCGCAAAGTGAAGGTTTTACAGCCGGTGCTGGAAATATCGGACGAAGAGGAATCAACAAGGTGATTATTTTATTTTTCTTTCAGAAATATTCTCGTTTCTTTGACAAATCAAGGCTTCTTCCGTGTTGCTATTCCTCTCTTTTCCTTCTCTATAAGTAGTTTTTTATTTTTCCTTTTTATATAGGTATCAAACTCAAAATTGTTTCCCTATATTAATAGTTTTTCTACCGAAAAAGTCTTGTCTTTTCATAGTTTGTTTTCATTTTTTGACATTTGTCATTCTTAAAGTTTTAGCACAAAGTCTAAGAAAACTACCTACAATTTGATACTTACACTTATTAGCGAAAAACCTTTTAAATAAATAACACTGAAAAAATACCGCGATAAAACATGACAGAAATTCTATTCAAATACAAGCCGCATTCTTTAAACAAGCTCAAAAATCCCTATCTTTTGTAAATTCACTTTTAATGTCAAATATTTGATCAAATCCGACTCATTTCGCTGTTTTATAATTTCATACAAAATTAATTAAAAAAGTCAGGGTGAGTGCCTGCGTGAGGGGTTTTTATCTCCGAGCAAGACTTGATTTATTTTGCCTCCAGCAAGTTGTTATAATCGCTATTGTTATTGTTTGAAAGATTTGTCTTGGAGACATATTTCAGTAGAAAATAGATCTGAACAATCTTCTTATACCTGCTTAGTATTTTAGCTAGCTGGAGTAGTTGTTTGTAGCACAAGAACAAGTAAAAAGAAGTAGAAGTTGGGCTTAAACTGAGAAATGCTGAGAAGGAAAATAGGAAAAAGAAACAGAGAGGAAAAGAAAAGTAATGAGCGAGATGAAGAAAAGAGAGGAAGAAAAGAAGAAAGAAGGAAGGAAGGAAGAAGGAAAGAAGGAAAGAAAAAAGGAAAGAAAGAAAGAAAGAAAGAAAGAATGAATGAATGGTTCTTATTTATTCACGAAATTTCATCTTTTAATATACAAACTGGTTTCCATAAAAGCCGTTTACATAATCCGTATGAAGTAGTAAAATAAAAGAGCTTTACTTAATCGAAATTTATACGTATACATAACTAAAATATCTGGACTAAATTGTTCAGTATTGTAAACAAGAAAGAAAGAAAGAAAGAAACGGTGGCACACGAGTCTCCAGTAGAATAAAACTCTTAAAAAGGTGTGTTTGATATAAGTGTTTCTCGGAAGGATGATTGACCTTTAAGTAAAAAAACCAATAGATGAACATAAACAATATGACAATAAACGACCGTAATTCAAATGACACTTCACCAATCTACCCACTTATTATTTTCCTGTACTTCAGTTTTGACTATTTTTAAGCCAAAGATCTAATCAACCTTTTTTATCTCGCAACAAATTTAATTTTGTTCAGCTTCTAATAATTTTGCAGTGTGGTGAATGGGTGTCGGGTTTTCCATAATCGTCAAAAACTACGCCTAAGATTAATTATATTGTAGAAGTAGAAATCAGGTTTCGCATTTCCCTTTGAAAAAATCCCAGAAAAATTACTCATTAAATGATAAACATTATGTGTAAATTTTTTATATGATCCTTTGAAGCACAGTTTCTTTGACGTCAAAAAAAGAAAATTATTTCTTTTCTGTCTTTTGTTACTACTTTTCCTTTTCTTATTATTTGTTTTCCTTGTTTCTATATTTTCCTTTCTTTCCCTTTTTCTTTCTTTTTCCTTCTTGTTCTCACTTTAATTGCCACGAGCGATTGCGACTTCGTTTTGTTTTAAATTTAGAATTCTGTTCAACAGATAATAATCAACGCCCAACTCAAATCTGCATAATGCAAAAATCCAAATTAGATTAAAATACAAAGCCCCCTCAATCAAAAGTAATCTCATCCACAATAAAGAGCTTAAAGTACTGTCCTAATTTACCAATAAGAAGGAAATTTACGACACCAGCCTGAGGTGGATTAAACAGAACAATTTGTCACGGACATTGCTAGTCAGAATAGAAAAGGTTAATCTTGTTAGAGGGTTGAAAATGTCGGGAAAATTCACGCTATTGAAAACCGAATGAAATGGAAAATGGGCACTTATTCATCAAGGTATTGGCTTGCAATTGTTTGATACAAAACACAAGTAATTGGGGAATTCTCCACTGCAATTCTACTGGAAAAATCAATGCTTGCGTTAAAAGAAAAAAGGAAAATTAAAGGAATGTAAGAGAGAAATGTAAGGAGAAAAGGAAGGAATTGAAAAATAGAAATGATCAAAAGATGGTGAAAACGTGGGAAAAAATGCACAAAGAAAACAGAAAAAATAAATTCAAATAATGAGATAAGTACTATCGGAGCCATCCAAATCATCACAAAAGGAAAACCGCCGGTAAAGATTAAACAGCGCATTCTCGAGCCTTAAGCTCGAGCGGGTTTGAATCCACTACACAAAAAATTCTGCGAAGACTGAGTTTAGATATAGTTAGAATTAATTGCTTTCTTGACAGGATTTCGATGTTAGAAAGTTTGGAAGTTTTTAATTGAAATTTGGAATAACAATTTCTTTAAGGAAACGCCAGAACAAAAACGATTTTTTCCCCTTTTAGCATTAATTTAGAAGAAACACCAGCGTTGATCAAAACAGTGGGAAGCCATGATAATGCTTCCGCCAAAACCGTTTGCATTTTTGCAAGGAAATCTTTCCATAAAACCTGTCTAATATTGAGAACTATGCAGCACGGGATTATAGGCTGTTGAAATTCTTCAAAAACAAGAGCTCTTTGTGTTATCTTTCGACATCGAAAAATGCTACATGAAAAAAATACAAACACGAAATTTTCAATATTGCTGGCTTTCGATGAAGTGGACTTAAAAAATTCTTTCTAACTTTTTGTCTGGGGTTTTCATCTTGGTGGGAAATATTCGCCCTGGAATTCTTTATCCAAATTATCCAAATAGTTTTGAGTGGTTAGGGAAGACAGAATAAGTTTGATGTAGTTTGACAAGTGCTATATTGCTCAATTGTATCGTATTAATACCAATTAGATAAGTATATTTTTATCTTAGTTTAGAAAATTCAAGTCTTCAGTCTAATGGGCTAAAAACCTCCGCGAATGACGAAAGCATAACAATATTTTTAATACTGTGAAAGGTTTAGTGTTTTGAAAACAGACTTAATTATATTTGACTGGTGCTTTGAGCGCGAAACGTAATTTCGGTCAGGTTGGACATCAGTCTTTTGTCGTTTGATGATAAAGTGTTAATTGACTAAAGTAAAGAAAATTGAATCTCATTGTTCAAGGTCACGAGTTAGAAGGTTTTTGTCTTTCTCCGAGACTTGTTTCTCCGTTTCTGATTAAGCTGAATTTTTAATAACTTCCAGCAATTTTTCTTTTCTTTCTTTCTTTCTTTCTTTCTTTCTTTCTTTCTTTCTTTCTTTCTTTCTTTCTTTCTTTCTTTCTTTCTTTCTTATCTTTCTTTCTCCTCTATCTTCCTTTCTTTCACTCATTCTTTCTTTCTTTCTTCTTTTTGAATGAATTTCTAAGAGTTTCGTCTTCTTTTTCCTTTTTTTTTCTTTCTTAATTTTCTTTCCTGATGTAGCCTTCTTTCTATCCTCTCTTTCTATCTCTCATTCTTTCTTTCTCTTTTCATTTATATATACTTTTTCTTTCATTTACTTATTCATGTTTTAAAGTGGCAACATAATCAACGGCAAAATGTTTAAAATTTATCCAGAATTGTTTTTCAAAAATAAACAGGTTTTATATCCCAACATTTTTAAGCGTTTTTCTTAAATGCACGTTATATACGTCAGTGATAATTACTGAGAAGTTCTATATTCTAAATAATCCTTACAACGAACTGTTGAAGGGTTTTTTACGGCTCGGAATGACTACCTAGTGACCATTCACTAGATTCTAATATTCACAAAACTATTCTCTTATTTCCAGATCGCAATCCGACTCGAAGGACTATGCAATGCCGCTGCTGTATACTGTTCTCAAGGTCCCGACAAGAGATTCGTCGCCGAGTCGAAAGCCAGCGAATGAACACCGAACTCATATCCCCGAATAAATATCGATTAGAATAAATAGAATGCCGGAATTTGACCTATTGTAAAAAAGTCACAAGGGCGCCATGCTCTGAAACACTACCATTTCATCAACAATGATGTTTGAATAAAATGTAGTATGGAAGATTCAAATCCTGTCTTTTTTATCTGTCTGTCTGTTTGTCTTTTCATAGTGTTACAGTACCTTTGCAATCTCTCATAGCTTCTTCTCCTTCCCCGTACATGCTCTGTCCTGTGCTTGGTTCCCTGATGTTTTATAATCCTGTGGGTGGATACCTTGACATCACAAACACACATGAAGTAAAGACGTTAATGATCTAGCTAAGGGACCGGTCGTTATTTACAGGGGGGAGGGGGGGGGGGCTGGTGCAAATGACAAATGTAATACTCAGATTTTACTGCCCCCCTTCCTTTATAAACAACAAAATTTATACTGACCCCCCTCCCCTTCCCCCGCACACACACATGTATTTTTGTTGTTGTTGCCGTTGTTGGCCCTCCCTTTATTTCTACCAGCCCCCCTCCCCCCTCCCTGTAAATAATGACCGATCCCTTAAGGAGACTGGTCATACCAAAGGAAGGGGGAGGGAGGGAGTGGCTTTGAGGTAGAAGACATCATGATTAATGTGTACGTAGGACATTTTTAGGGGTGAGTACAAACAAAAGAAGAAAAAAGCAATCTTATTTGGAAAGAAAGAAAGAAAGAAGGAAGGAAGGAAGGAAGGAAGGAAGGAAGGAAGGAAGGAAAGAAAGAAAGAAAGAAAGAAAGAAAGAAAGAAAGAAAGAAAGCATGAAAGAAACACATACGACGGAGAAAACAAAATGCGTAACAAAATTAAAATGTTAGGTAACATTTTGACTTTCTAAGGCTGTTGCCATATCCCAAATTCACCCGTAAATTGTAGCAAAATAGGCATTTTTTTCATCATAGAAATCGACCCGCATAAAAATTAATCAAAAGGAAGTGGAAGTCATTATACAAACCGGAAGCCGATCGAGCTTTTCAAAATGCAAATGTCTATATAGACACGAGCGACCTCTCTCATGAAATCGTACAACGAGTTAGTTCCTCTTTTAGAGAATATTTCCCAAAAGTCACAATTCAAAGCGCTAAACCGAGCTAAAACCAAAATATAGATGACACTGATGAAGAGTTATGGAAGATTTCCGTTTGCCTGTAACTCAAAACCAGCAGGTAGAGCGTCTTGTAACGACTTCCGCTTCCTTTCGATTTATTTTTGTGCGTGTTGGGGCTTATCCTCAACAAGTTCGTTTAATTTAGTTCCGTATGTCCCGTGTCCGTCTTCCTCAAAGGGGCCACCACCTTATCGTGGTGAGGCAGTTTGTGTGTTTCAGTGACCCCTACTGTAGAGCTATGTCAGCTGGAGTATTAACTCCTGGTAGGGCCACCCATGCCGAACAGGTCGAAGGGTAGAAGCCAGACGAAGTGTGGTCCCCTGGTCCTCCAGGTTGGGG
>JAAAQI020126205.1:0-14509 GCA_011800005.2 Stichodactyla mertensii
GGGCTCGAACCAGTGACCCGTTGGACCACAGCGGTGAGAGGCGAACGTTTTACCGCTACGCCACCCATGCCACCCATGCCACCCATGTGATGATAATGATGATAATGATGATGATGATGGAAACTTTAATGTAGTTTACTTAATTTACAATCATAAACCTCACAGCTTTTAAAAGGTAGTTTACAATCGTCTACTTGAATCTATTATGACTTTAAATAATTGATTTAAGATAGGATATATATGTTTATATGCTTTGATTAGTTACAACTACAACCTAAAAATGAAAATAAAAATTTACACGGTAAATAATGTTAATATTTCATCAATAATAATAATAAATAATAATAATATATTTTAAATAATAGCGATAATTATAATAATAATAATGATAACAATAATAAATAGAATAATGACAACAACAACAACAACAACAACAACAACAACAACAACAACACTACAAAACGACAGAGCCAAAATCACATGGGATATCCCATTCATTTTTGACAGAGCACCTGAAAACAGTGTGTAAACAAAATAGAGATGGCCGTGAGGGATAAAGAAGCGCAAGACATGGGTCTTACTGGAAGGAACAGTGTGTCAAGTCGAGAAGATCAAAGGGAAAACAGCGACCAAGCAAGAGAAGTGCAAAGACCTAGGAGAAGGAATCAAAGACATTCACAAAGGTACAACGATAACACAAACGAACATAGTTTCCTTTTTTGAATAAAACTGCTTGAAAAATAAAAATGCTCGTAAACTATACAAAAATTATACAAAAATTTTACAGCATTTCTATTTTATTTTCATATTCATTCGGTTTCCCAGCCGTCCGGGTTTCGTGCGTGGTTTAACATTCCCAAAAGCAACGCTTGGGCTTCCTGTGGAATCAAAATGGCGTCCGCTGTACCTGTCTGCCGTAGTGTCTTCATTACGGGCTGTAATCGTGGCCTAGGTCTTGAATTTGTGAGGCAGTTTCTAAAGCTGTCTCCTCCTCCAGAGCATATTTTCGCATCCTGCAGAAATCTAAAGGCCGAAAGTGCAGCCGAGCTCAAAGAACTTGCTTCAGAAAATCCCAGTGTTTGTCTGGTACAGCTTGATGTGGTGGATTTCGAAGGGCTGAATGGTGTTGTCCAGGAAGTCAGCGAGAAGCTTCAAGGAAAAGGTCTCAATATATTGTTAAACAACGCTGGAATTATAGTTCGGGAGCCAAGCATTGAAGATGTCACTGTTGAGATGATGATGGAACTCTACAAGACCAACACAGTTGCCCCTCTAATGCTTACCAAAGCGTTTCTTCCCTTGTTAAAAAAGGCTGCATCTGATCCCGAAGAAAAAAGCTCTTTGAAGGCACTTGTCCTTAACATGTCTTCTTTAGTTGGTTGTATAACAAACTTCAAGAGAGGAGGAAGATATCCCTACCGTGCAAGTAAAACAGCTTTGAATGCCGTCAACCAATCTTTGAGCGTCGACCTGAAGTCTTTTGGAATCTCAGCTGTGCTTCTTGACCCAGGTTGGGTCAGGACAGACATGGGGGGAGCTTCGGCTACACTTTCAGTGGTGGAGAGCGTCTCGGGAATGATGGAGGTGATTAAATCGCTGGATGAATCCAAGACTGGTATGTGGTTTGATTACAAAGGGGAAATCAAACCTTGGTAATCCCGTCTGTCTACAGCACTTTTTGAATTACTTTTGATAGAACAGAGCCGAAATCACTTTACTAATTACTCAATAATTTGTTCGAAAGTTAGTACATTTGTACGGCAATCCGAGAACAATGTCCGAACATTTTGGTGACTGTCACACAATCCAACACAATTTATTTCACGTGACGGCTAACGCCGAAGAGGTGAATTGTGCAAGCTGTTGCCTAAGGCTGCATTCATTATGTATGGCTGAATGGGGGGGGGGGAAGGTGAAATTTAATGACTAGGAAAATTAATAAGAAAAAATAATCTCCCCCACCTAAGCTTTTAGAGCGTTATCTAAAATTTTGCATCCCCCCTCAATGGCCAAAAAAATTTGAAATCCCCCATTAACTGATAAGAAAATTTTCAGATCCCCCCTGAATTTCACCTGCCCCTCCCCCCCCCCCAGACATACATAATGAATGCAGCCTAATGGCTGACATCTGGACAAGGTCTTCTAGCCATTTAGCCACATCCAAATGGCAAACTATTTTTTGCCATTACTGTTCCTACATGTAAAGGCATACATAGCCGACTATTTTTAATTTAAATTAGAGTCAGATGACAATTAATAATGTAATAATAAATTCAATATCTTTAAAGTATTAAGAATTTGTATTTTTATTTTCTATTTTCATTTTAGAAGTAAAATCTTTTAAGAAAAAGAGTCTTTAAAAAATATAGTAGAAACCATAAAAAAGAATGCTAAATTATACATTAAATGTTTGTTAAAAAAGCTAAAATACATTTCTATATGTGCTTAAAACAATGGATTAGAAAAACTGTTCCATTTTATACAATTATACAGTTGCTCTGTTTGGTAACACTGCTGGAAGAGATGACATTCATGTGCTTCCCTTCTAATCCCTCTCTTTTTCTCCATCCTTCTCTTCCAACAGGATTACTACATTAGTCATCACTTTTATAGAAGCCAATAAGGGACTGGTCATAAAGTACAGGGGGGGTGGGCTGGAAAAAAGAGGGGGTGGGCCATCATTTCAAGCATGGGAAAAAGGGTGGGTCAAGAGGAATCATGCAATACATTGGGGTTATCATCAATTATTGTGCACCTGGTCAAGGGAGGGGCTACTTGTAATCATGCATGGACTAAAGGGTGGGCCAGTACTGATTCATTCATTGGAAGTTTTGATTTTTCCAGCCCCCCCCCCTGTACTTCATGACCAGTCCCTAATTTGTGACATTAATTAATGAAACTTTTCTAGAAATCGAGTTTGATTTTATGCCGGATTAGTCTCGGTAAAGGCAATCTGTCATGACCATTGAATCCACTAAACTTCCCTGTTTCATGACGTATTACTTCCAAACACATATCTTCAAGTTTTTTTGGCTTTGTTGTTAAAAATGTCCAGAACAGTTTTCTAGTTTGTAAAGACTGACACCTGTCAATGGGCGTTAACCCTTGAAAGTCACACTTCAGAACATTTGCCCCACACTCAGCAAGAAGTATCATAATGTCGTCATGGTTACCATTCGCTGCCAAGTGCAAAGGGGTGTACCCACAATACATTTCGGCAGCGTCAATTTCAGCTCCATTCAAACAAAGTAGTTTGACTGTTTCTAAGTTGCCTTGTAACGCGGCAGTGTGAAGTGGCGTGTACCCTGCGTGATTTCTAGCGTGTACGTTAGCATGGTTAGCGAGAAGAATCTTCGCGTGCTTGCTGTTTTTGAGCATACAAACAAAGTGTAACGGAGTGTCTCCATGGAACACATCACTAGTCAGGTTCACGTCGGCACCAGCTTCACAAAGCGCCGAAACCACGTTAACTGATTCGTCATCTCTTTGACGTGACAACGCTAAAAGTAGAGGCGTGTATCCGAGGGAGTTTGAACAGTTCACTCTCGCACCACGTGATATTAAAGAACGCATGCGCATGGCTGATGAACCAATTAATACTGATGTTAAAAGTTGAGAGTCCAGGACCTCTCGGTTAGTTGTTCGATGGTGATCATATTTGGCCTTCTTAAAAACACTACCTGTTACAAGAAAAAAAATATTAGAAATATTGTTCGGAATCGTAAAATTAAAATATAGCAAAATCTTGGTCGAAGATTTCATGTGGTTGGTCTCGTTCTTCAACCCATCAAAAATGACATGGTCCACACACACTAAGGGTTTTGCTCCAGGGGCGGGCTCCCGGGTCATTTTACACAACTAGTACACACGAGAGAGCACGCTGCTGGAGCTTGCTGCATGGTGTGGTCATGTTCCCAATATTTAACCAGTTTAATATCAGGGAGCGTGAGCCGGGGGAAAATTCTGTTCCCGCCACAATCTTCTTTATATCAAATCCTTGATTCACACAGAGCAAAGCGACGCTGGAGCCTGCTCCCGGAGCAAAACCCTTATCCAGGGCAGATTTCGTATGACTGTGAAAAGGTCGCAGCACGAACACGGTGGTGACACGGTCAAGGCACGGCAAGACTCGGCATAAGTCTAGAAAACATCACGGTCGCGGCAAGGCACGCTTACGGCACTGACCGTGCCGCGACTTTTTCACAGTAATACGAAATCTGCTCTAAAACAGTATGACCTTAAAACAGTATCTAGTGGACTATCACGAATCCTGCCGCAAGAGTGCGTGCGCACTGTGATTGGTGGTTTCGAAACGTCTTAGTTACTATTGCTAAGTCCCACAAACCGAACAAATTCAGCTATAAAAACTGCACACCTAAGATTCTGATCGCAAAAAGATTTGTACTATTTGCCCTTGGCTTAAGGAGCGAAGAGTGACTCTACTAGCAGGGAATATGTTTAGCTGAAATCTTCAGGGAACGCGGGGCGAATTTTGGTCCACGTCATACTTGCTTTTATCACCATTTGGAAAGTCTTGGAACTTGTAGAACTTTACCCGGGCATATCATATAGTTCCCAACGAATCACTATCACAAATTTCTTCTTTATATCTCTCTAACCGTTTCGAGCCTGTCGCCTTGAATATGATACAGCCGCCATCTTCTTTTGCCTAAAGGAAAAGCCGAAAATTTGAGAAGAGGTGATTTTCCTGCATGAAAAGGAAAGAGATGTGAATAAATAATTAAAAGAACAAATCAGTACAAGTTTATGCAACTAGTTTTCTCCTTTGATAAGATAAAGGATAAAACTGTATTTGAATTTTTTGTCATTCACTGTGGAGCCTATCGCGTGGTTGAAAAATATTTTGCTATAATATATAATGCAGAGCTATTTCATAAAATAAAAAACGATTTTGTCAGAAAACAAGGCAAAAAATCCGCAGTGTGGGAAATGATTTCTGAAAAACTCAAAATGTTATTCTAGTTTATTAATTTAGGTTTTCATATTATGGCCCTCGCCAAACTGAAAATAAGAAAATTATAAGATTTTTTTTGGTTCGAAGCATTAAGGTCTTGACAATTCCTTATCTAAAATCTTTTATTCCGATAATTTTTTTGATGTACGTGTGCGCTTTAAATATTCGTGGGAAAAGTCAAATACCCTTAACACGCACGCGCACCAACTTCCTTTTTTAAAAAATACATCATCGGCGATCAACCGAAAACCAAAAAAGCTAGAATGCTAAAATTATAACCTCGATTGTAAAACAAAGAAAATTATTTAAACAAACAGTTCGGAGTCTGTCGTGTGATTTTTGTACGATAAAATTGTACGAAATGAATGAAAATTTCGGCAACACAGAATATTGTATAGAAACTCGATCTTCACGTTTGAATGAATGTTACGAGTTTATTGGTATTGTATTACCTTGGTTAAACTTACCTATACGATTGATATTCGATTTATATTCAGCGACCGTTCCCAGAGGAGCGACACTTGTAAATAATGGCGAATTTTGTGGTTTCTTTCGCTCCGTTCGTGTTCAATGAATCGCCAACTAAAAAACCTGACTTGCCTCGACTTGTCTTTGTTATATTATTATTATGGAGAAACGACTTTGTTTTGAATACTGGGATGACGTCATAAAGAACGCGCACCTGTGGTGCCATCGGTCAAGGAGTATGGGTACTAGCAGGATATTATCCAAGATGGCGGCCAAGCTGAAGGTCAATGGTTGTTTGGACATCGAGAATTTGATGGAATTTTGTGCTGTTTCTAAACAACAGATACTATTAGATGATTGCACTGATGATTCTTCGACAAAGGTGTGTGTATGTGGTTGTTTTTTTTGGCGTGATATTCGTATGTTTTCAAATCTAACCTTGAGTTAAACTTTTACAACACTGAAGAACTCAACAGTAAAGTTTCTTTGGGAAAAAAACATCAATAAAGGATAATTTGTTATCATCGTTTCTAGTAAAGCTATCTATTAAGATACGTTAAAACTTGGACCTCTATAATTATAATTATTAATAAATAAATAATTTCATTACTTATAACAAGCAAACTAGCATGCAAATATGATCAAATGTGCGTAACTGATCTAAAAACATAATATGGAGGGTGTGGGGAAGGCAGAGAAAGAAATAGGTAAGTACTTAAATTTAAGAAGAGCTAGAATGTGCACATGGACCGGGGCCAGTAAATAAACAGCAAATTTTGTGGTGAAGTTTGTGCAGCTTTGTATTTGAGATTTTTCGATGAATTCCAACTTTTTTTAAAACTCATATAGCATGGTAAGTTTCTCGTATTCTTATAGCTATTGTTTACTAATTGTTTATAAAAAAGGGATTGATCATTTAAGCCCTACTTCTAGGCAATCACTACTGTAAAACCTACTATGCAACAGCACATTTCATTTCTAGAAATTAACACCATAATTGATCCACAGCAACCAAGTTTAACATTCACGTCGGGAGTGACTGTCGAAGGCTTGAGAACAATAGCTGTGTATATTGCAAGTATATGTCAGAATGTCTATGAATATGGTTTACTTCTTGGAGAATCCCCTCTAGAAAGAGCAGAAATCGATCAGTGGCTAGAGTACAGACAAACTGAAGTTGAACAAGCTTTACACGACAGAAGTGTAACTAAATCTTTTCTCCAGGTATACAGTGAGTAGAAGTGTTGTTATCTAAAGAGGCCATTTGCACTAACAATGAATTCCAGAAATGGAAAGAGCATCTTGATATTAGTAAGATAATGTTTTAGCTGTTTGATACAGGAGAAATGACAGGAAATAAAAATCTGAAAATTTTAGATCAGCATATAGTGCAATCCACAGGGTACCCCCAAAAAGAATTTGTTGATTGTATGTACTTAAGAGGGGAATGTTGTATATATTTTCAATGCAGACAATGAAATATATCCCCACATATCTTGTTTCAGGATTTCAATTGTCATCTGGTAAATAAAATCTATCTTGTTGGTAATAAGCTGTCTCTAGCAGATGTCTTACTGTATTACGCCCTACACACTATTGTTAAAGAAATGATGCCGCAGGATAAAGAAATGTACACAAACATATCACGCTGGTTTTACCAGGTAATCATATGTCTGTATTACCATAATCTGAGTATGTAATATAAGATAATATAAATATAAAAGCATATATATGTTATTAAATGGCTGGGAGGTCCATATTCAGAAAATATTTGCCCTCAGTCTTGAAAATGGACCAAGGCCACAGGTCAAGGTCTGTTTTCAAGACCAAGGGCAAATATTTTCTCAATACAGACTGACCTAAGCTGTTAATGTTTTTATTTTTTCCCAGTTCAGAATCACTTTTAAGCTCATGTAACTGAGTGGTCCGGATGAGCCACTCCATACTGAGAAAAAACTGGACTGGCTAACAACCAGAGTGTATGATTCACTAGGATTCTGGACCAGAAAAAAAATCATTTTATGTTACATATGCATATTATCATCATGATGGGAAAACACTTGAAAAGCTTTAGATTCATTTGACTATGGCTAGTAATTCTAAAGTTTTTCCCACATTTTGTGTGTGTTGATAAAGACCCATATTCCAAAGTGATTGCAAGAGTACATGTATGGACATTTTGTATGACATTCACCTCAAGAAGTTGTTCAAAGTTTAGAGGTAGTTGTTTCAGAGCACCTATGAGAGTCTAGAAAATCAATCTCATTTGAAGGTAGATGGAAAGGGCAACCTTGCTTTTCTTTTTTCATTTCCATAATTTTTTCCCTAGTTTCTTCATGTTGTAGCTGTTTTGGTTGAAACAGAAGTCATAGTGCAGTCTTTCAAGCTGTCTTTCAGGGTGAATTTCCATGAACAAAACCCATGGAAAACAAAACTTTGATTGCTTTGAATTAACATATTTTCTTTTTATAAATTTAGGTCCAATCCATCCTTGCTGCAAGACAAGGTCTTTCTCTTATAACATTTCAACGTAATCAACTGTATTCCTAGCTTTCCAAGTTTCAATTATAATATTGTAAAATTTAATATTTTAAATAAAGCTTATTAAAGCTATATCTTCAGAGCATTAGTTGTTTTGGTTTAACTATTTTCAAGCAGCTCCACCCCCTCTCTGCCCACAGCTCATCAAAGTAAAGTAAATGTTTGTCAATAGACCAAATCCACTTGGGCATAATGTTTTCCCATTTCAGACCACATCATCCTCTTGGGATTAAGATTCTTTGTTTGAAGGTCATACATGTTGTCTTTTCAAGTGCTACTGAGAAACAAAGAAACGATTTCCAAGGGAATGGCATGTGATCTGAAATGGGAAAACAAATACCCCAAGTGGAAAGGGTGAGAAAACCTCTGGTACCAGGGTTACTCCTTCCCCTGATAAAAAATCTCTTCACTAATTATAATCATAGAACAGTTGAAGACCTAGTCAAGTGTACAACATATTAAGATAATTTCACTCTGTAGTGATGACACTTAACTGGTGAAATAGTTATTCATCTAATGGAGATTAGTAAAAACAAACTAAATCTGCTACTTCGTCCACTCTATTGTGAGGTTTAATGGAAAGGGTTAAATAGAGGAGCATATTGCTTTGGATACTGTGATGTAATCTGCAGGTTCTTACAGCAAGGTAAAGCTTTAACTTCCATTCTAAACGGATTTACAAGAACAATTAGAGTGCATGCCATACATCCATGAAACAATTACTATATGTAGAGGTAATCATGTGGTTTCGAATGCAATTTGGAATGAATTTTCATGAGTGTGGGTGACTGCTATATTTTGAGCTCTTTGAAAAACACGAGTGAAAATTAATTCCAAATTGCAGGAGAAAAACATATTACTTATTATATACTCATTAATAATTCATGAGGCCAAAACAATAGAGGAGCTTGTATATCTCGTACAGTATCATCCTGATTTGCATAAACTTTAAAGTTGATTTTCTCAGCCCAATTCACATGTATGTTCAAAATTTTAGTCAAACACGATCTAGCTAACCTAGACGTATCATAGGCAATATACAATAATGCATGGCCATGCCGTATCTGATCTATATCAGATACAGTGTAGTCACTTGTATATAATACAATATACATGAAAAATTTTAATTTGCACTGCAGTGCAATTACTTTTTTCTGCTGTGTTAGTGGTTAACATCAATCAAGTAAATTTTTCATGTACATTAGAGCGTAACAGTATTTAGTTATCAACTATTTAGTTACTAAGAATCTACTCATGTATGAACCACACAAACACAAAGATCACTAGTCAGGCAAGTTGCTTTTGTTCTCATTCTGCCTTGATATAATTTTATACTGCTAATATAATTTGGTACAGAATAAAGGCAATTACATAATTTTTAAATTTGTTTTACAGATATATATGGCAAGCACTCTAATTCATAGCCTTTTTTCTATATTTTTCTATCACCTTAAAAACAACCAAACTTTTAAAAAGAAATCACTCCACAATAAACAGCTCTATATGCTTTATTTTTTGATATTCTATATTTATGAATATTTAATTCATGAACTATTTACATTCTAATAAATGGACTTTACAATAATTTCATTCTACTTTAACCAACAACGCCCACAGGATTCTGAAGCACTACTTGAATTCTTTTGACTATCAGAAGTGACTTTGGTAACAAATTTTTTCCATAAACTATAAAGCAGAAAGGAATCATTTCTCATTCCAAAACATTTCATTACAGCTGTGAGAATGTTCTACAGGGATTTCTACTACAACAAAATATCAATCTCTCACCTACAAGGGGGGCTCTAATATTCAATGGTGTAGGACACATTGGGAAGCATCTATCTATTAAGCTTTCATTGTTATGAAACAAGGGCCATTCACAACAGAGCTAGGCTCCAATTCAAGGTGAATGCCCAAACGTTTTGCAGAGGGGGGAAAACCAGATCCTGAATTCAGATTGGGAGAAAAATCCTCCAAGCACAGGAGAGATTTCACCAACGAACTCTAATCAGGTGAGATAACAGGTCCAGGAATTGAACCCGAGACCCCAGCGGCAAGAGGCAGTGCCTTAAAAGCACACACCAACCATGCTTCCATGGCACCATGGGTGGTGTGCACTGTTACGGCACTGCCTCTCACCACTGTGGTCAGGGGTTCAATACTCAGACTCACTATCACGTGTATTAAGTAAGAGTTTTTCTCTGCAGTTTTCCTCCCACCAAAAAAAAACTTCTGAATTCCAATTTGATCTTGAAACGAGGGCCACAAGTTCATTAGCTCAAAGCTATTAAGTGCTATAGTACACCACTTAAAGCATGCAACATAAATAGCACTAAATAGTGCTAAATTATGCTAATTCGTTTTTCTTTTAGTACTAATTAACACAAACTATTGCATGCTTTTAATGTTTGTACTCTACCCTCATAAAATAAAAGGCCTTTATCGTGTCTTGTCCTATACTGAGCCCCTTATTTTTTTTAGTGAGGTATGGATTTTTGTTGAAATTACCCAATCAAGCAGAAGTCAATTGCTCTGACAATAATGTCAAGGGCATTTCAGTAAATCAAATATTTAACATATGCGCATGCTGATTTTCCTCCAAGTAAAGCCTGGTTCACACTAGCGTTGTAATCATGTTGTAAGCAACGTATGCAGACTCAGTAGCATACTGCTCATTAACAGTGCTTGTCTTTTTTCACACCGCAGTGATAAATACGATCCTGAGTCTGCGTACGTTGCTTACAATTACAATTACAACACTAGTGTGAACCAGGCTTAATAGCCCACTTTTGAGATATACTTTACTTGTCACGCACAAAGGTTTCAACATGAGGCTTTGTGCATAATGCTCAGTGATCCATGACAGGAGAAAAGAATAAATGTAATTTAGCACGTAGCCTTGCACTGAAACCTTTGTGTGTGACAAATGGAGCACATCTCGGAAGTGGGCAATCCAAAAAAGCTATTTTGATAAAGTTTTAATCATTTTTTAGCCAATTCCTTGACTGGCTCGAACAGCAAAGATCACACACTTCCTTACTTAGCTAAGGCAGCACAGTTACTACTATACATATAATGGAAATTAGTACAAACAAACTAGCAGACTATCAGAAGATTCTGCATTCTGATTGGCTATGCTACTACAGATCTATTAACCTAGTAGCTAAAAGCAAATCACAACTATAGTGTTTGCCTCATGTTTTGCCAATGTTTTCAGCAAATTTTCAAGGTCTTGTTTATTTTCTTATACCACTCTCTGACTAGTTTGTTTATACTAAAACAATTAGACCTCTTGCCCTCATGGGCTATTAGTCAAAAAGCTCATTTCAGCTCAGCCTCATTAGTTGTTGACTTGTAGCCCATTAAGAGCTGCAGGTCTAAATTGTTAATAATCAGTACCAAAGGAAGAATGGTGAACTGTTAAAGAATAAGGAGAGAGGCAGTCAAAAAGTGTACATTTAACAGTTTCTTCTTAAATCTTTTTAGGAGGGTAGGGATCTAAGATCAACCTTCTTCCATTGTATGGGTGTGTATATGGGGAAGGGTATAAATAGAATTCTGTCTAGTTACCAATAAACCATTACTGCAGCTCTTGAGTGTCACTGAAATGAAGAACATTCCACAAGAGACTGATGATGACAAAATCTCCCAACAGAGGAACAGTGATTAAAACATCTACTAAACCTCACTTGCATGATTTTTCTGTGACAGGCTTTTGACAAATTTTGAGAACATAAGGGGAAAAACTGTTGTCAATTAAAAACTTGCTAATTTACGCAGGTAGCACAGAGCTGAGAGCTAGTAATACAGTCATCATGACAGAAGGCCCCACACATGCGGCAGACTTTCATTGCTTTCATTCTACAGCTACAGTTCTTTGGCAACAAAGAATTCAAACTACTGGTAATAGTGTTCGCATTTGACGGCAGTAAACTTGAAAGAGGTCGGCTGATGTTATCATTACTAGGTCTAAAATTAGATTCCTTTGTGAAGTTGATAGATGCATTATTGACTTGTTGTGGTTGATGTACACTGAGAGAATTGAGTGTCAAATCTGGATTGATATCTTCAGTTCTCTTTGATATAGGTGTGGTAGAAGAATTCTTAGGTTTCACCTTGGTAGACAACGATGGCTCGGCAATAGGACTTTTAATATGTTTCTTGCGAGTTAATAGTTTGGATGCTGGTATCATATCAGGTGGTTCTGAGGTCCTTATAGCAGCTAGGGCATCTGAAGCATCGGACGCTGTCAAGATGATACTTACAGCACTGATTTTAGCCTTTGCTTTGTTGCTGAGGGATTTTGCAGCTTCAGATCTTTGAAGTGGGCCGACACGCATTTGTTTGTGTTTTGCTTTACTTGTTTTAACTAAAGAGCCCGCTTCCAGTTTTTTAACAGGGACTGTAAGCTGAGGCATGAAAGTGTTATTTAGGTGTTCTGCTTTCACTGCAGATGATACTATAACATTGTCGGATTGAGTGTGTCCAGTATTAGTAAGGCTTCGGTCTACCAGACTGGGTGGTTGCCAGTACTGTAAAACATTAGCTGGGTTGTCCGATTCAGGAGTGAGCCCAGGAAATTGTGGAAGCATGTTATTGTCCAATCTGGATAACGACCTAAATGAACAAACAATGCTTTGTTTCTAACAATTGCTGGTTTTTATGTGACATTATAGCAACCATGTTGGTTAAATTTTACAAAAGATTTTTAATGAATTGTCTTGTTATGTCAACACAGCAGCTGTGTCTGCTGTTATTTCATTCTCCAGGGAACCACCTATATAA
The DNA here is from genome assembly GCA_011800005.2 of Stichodactyla mertensii. NCBI lineage: Eukaryota > Metazoa > Cnidaria > Anthozoa > Actiniaria > Stichodactylidae > Stichodactyla > Stichodactyla mertensii. Next base: position 12,770 of record JAAAQI020126205.1, read on the forward strand.
CACAAATATCTTGTGCAAATATTTCATAATTTTAAACTATAGGGAACATTCATATAGACTTAGAATTTTTGGAACTTATTACATGTAGCCCCAGTAAGTACTCTTTTTGCACTAGAATGATTATTCAGGAACAAAGACTATATAGGTACAAAAAGAACTATCAGGTTTGCTTTGTATGTAATGGTAAACTTATGTTCTACACATTACTCTCACATGCAGCTTGTTTACAGCCAGTTTAGACTGATGGGATAAAAATTTAAAAATTCTAATGGGATTTCCATGTGTGCATTTAAAATTTTTATTGCCATTAATTTTCACTTTAAAAACTAATTTAAGGTTAAAATTGTATGAAAATTTCTTTCCTTACTGTCATTACATCACTCTAACTGAGGATTGCCATTCATGTTTGGAATAAAATTATAATTTACTGTATAAAAATAGATAACCTAAGATTTTTTTTCTTTCGTACTTACGCACAACAAATGAGCAACAAACAGTGGCTACTATTTCGTAACTACAAAAATCACTAACGTGATGTCAGTAACAGACTTTTTTAAAAGATTTCAAGGTTTTCTCAGTAAGAAAGAGGGATTAAAAGATAGTATGGACTACATAGGGTACCATAAAATCTTTTGCCCTTTGTGAACCATAATGATGTTGGAAATTTTTCTTCCAAGAGGAGAAAGTACAAAATAAATAATTTTTATTTTAAAATAAATAAAATCACTGATTATGTTTAAATTCTACTTACTTTTGTCCCCAAACAGGTTCGAAAAATTTAGCCTAAAAGTGAAGAAGAAAATGCATAAATATGTGTAATCTAAGCTGGAACAATTTGCATGACTGTGAAACACACTATGAATGCACTTTGCTGTGACTGTGATGGTGTCAAAGCAAAGCATTTTCATTGGTTGAGAAGTGATCTGGCAAGTGGTGATTGGTTCAAGGGATTTTGTTATTTCCATGCCGTAATGGTGCTGCATGCCTTATGAGGGTATCACTACATACAGTAAATAGGGTTTATGGACCAAGCTTGTTTGTTCCAGATAGTTGGGGGGGCGGAGGTATTGGTCAAGTTGGTTTTTGTGCTTGTACAGACTGAGCCTATAGGGTGAGACTCATACACACAAAGAAGAACAAGACCAATATCCCTCCATCTGGACCGAACAAGCTTAATAAATAGTTTATTATAGCCACTGTAAACATAATCCATTGTTGCAGAGAGGTTAGGATATAAAAAATTTGGACCTCTCAGCAACCAATCAAATTGTTCCATTTTCATCCAGAATGGCTTGCCATAATAATAATAGGTTGCCAGTCGTTTCGCCCGTGTTCTCACTTGAATCTTATATAATACGACTCCTCAGGTGTTTGGAATGTAAGTTCGGATGCACGCAGGCTACCATTCTACCTACTAATTCAGCTTTTACATAAAGCCAACTTGACTCGTCTACAAGTAAGGCTTGTGTCTGAAGAAAAACTTAAACAACGACAACGAAGAAGATATAGAAACTACCAGTCAAAAATTTTCAACCTCTGGGACCAGTATGCTTCTGGCCAAAAGTCAGCCCGTAAATTACTGAAAGCATGTTCGCTTTTAAATAGGCCAATTCGTGGACAATAAGTTAAGACTAGTTTATTGAACTGAATAGTTGTATATACATGAGTTATATCACTTGCAACTATATAAAGAGAACTTATCATTAGAAATAAAGATGTCAGTCAAAAATCCATGTTTAA
>JAAAQI020126216.1:0-14508 GCA_011800005.2 Stichodactyla mertensii
TAATTCCATCTTCAGCCACCCAGATCGCAACAGTTCTTGTTAGTTATAGAACTCTCATGTTTTGTTAATGAGTTCTATAACTAACAAGAACCTTTATATAAAGAGTCATCTTAATTAGTATTCTTTATATAAAGGTTTGCTTTCATTAGTATTCTTTATATAAAGAATACCAATGAGGAAGACTTTACCGGGTTTAGAGCCTCATGCATGTGACTTATTTGAGGCTTTCGAGAGGTCCAAATGCTCATTATTTATCCATGAGTGTTTGAACATGGTACCAATTGGTACAATTGGCTGGAGACTCTAATGATCCAAAAGGTCTGTGAAGCAGCAATGCTGTTGAGATTTTCAGTATCAATACGATAGTTTTTATTTTAGACATGTTTCGGCGTTGCCAAACGCCATCGTCAGTATTCAGTACAAATTAGTAGTAGATTAAACCTTTTTGCTTTAACGAACATTTTCAACATCGTGCAGATTAGAACAATAGAACAGTGATATTTTAATATTCAACAGCTTATCTGAACGCTGTAATGCACGGAATGTGTAAAAAATTTTTTGAGTGTTTGGCTGTGACATCTTCTTCAGTAGAACTACCAAAATGGCACGGCTTGCAGAAACAAATTTAAGTTCAACGCCAACCTGAAGCTAGATTGTTTACTTAATGTTATAGCTCGTTATAAAAAGAAAATTCACCCTACGGCAATGTGAAAATGCCATGCTGCTTTAATACGCGTCACCAAGGAATAACAATGTTCTCGTTGTTCTCGTGGAGTGGTCAACCGAAACCGAGCAGATTTGGATAATTCGTTCCAACTGATGAATGGCATGCACATGTGCTGTAACTACGACCATTCCACAGTCCTACCCTTGCCTATAGATTCCTCACAAGATTTGACGAGCTTCTTTCCCATCCTCTACAGTAGCACCACAACCGTAGACATTAGATGTATTCAGCCAATCATAGTCAAGTCACGACAGCTCAAACGTAAACCCTGGACTCCATTGTTTTGAAAACTTATTATTTGATCCTAATTCTTATTAATAAATTGGAAGACTACAGAATTCACAATCAATTGACTACTGTAATTCCGTGAATCCATGGATAGATACAGCAAACTTGTAAGTTTATTTTGAAAACGTATTTGAAGCTTGTTTAGAGCTGATACTATCACTTGCACCTCTGTACATTCCATGCATTACAGTGTTCAGATAAGCTGTTGAATATTAAAATATCACCGTTCTATTGTTCTAATCTGCACGATGTTGAATATGTTTGTTGAAGCAAAACGCTCTAATGAAGCGGTAACGTGCAGAAACGCACGTGCCTGAAAAACTGTCTTCATTTTATCTGAGTGGTTTGTTTTGGTGTACAATTATTTGATGCGTCTTTTAGTGATTTTTTTTTTTTTTTCTTCTTATTTAGGAAAATAAAATGGCAAGATCTGAAAAAAAAGGGTAGATGTTTAAAGTGTATTTGTGTCTTTGTTCAATTTCCTTCTTTTTTGTTTGGTTTATACTAAATTTTCCTAAATAAGAAAAAAATAATTAAAGGAAATATTTGATAGCAAATAGGAATTTAATGGGCACAAGGGAAAACATAAAAGACGCTTCAAATAATAGACCCTTTCAGCTTCCTATGCAAATTGCCCATTTCAGACCACGTGGCATTCTCTTGGGAATTGTTCTTTTATTATGAAAATGTTAAAGCCTGGTCCTTACTAGCGACATAAGCGTAAGCATAAGCAACATGCGTAGACTCAGTAGCGCACTGCTCATTAGCGGTGCTTGTCTTTTCTCACACCTCGGTGATAAATGCAATACTGAGTCTGCGTATGTTGCTTATGCTTATGCTTATGTCTGCACTCGTGGCTTTAAACCACTCACCAAATACGCGCGGTATATTGCATTAATTCTTCCCGGACGGTGTAATTTCCTATACTCAGCTAACCACGCAGCCCTATTAATGTTGTCCGTTTTAGTGGCACTGGCACAAGATATGCCAAGTCAGTTACCAACTTATGAATAAGTGATACAAACCCGTGGAATAATTAACAATTATTCCACGAAATCCAGTCGTACATGAGCTCATAGCCAACGAGGCGCAAAGCGCCAAGTCGGCTACCATGTACGACGAGATTGACTGGAATAATTGTTTTATTATATCCACATCCACTGGATTGTGAGAAATATAAAGTTTTAATTATTTTCAAGTTAAAAAATGAAATAACGTCGGCGAAACGCTCCGCCATTTTGCTTACTTCTCTACTCACGGGATATGAGCTGATATCCTAGTAGTAGAGGAGCCAATCAGAGCGCGCGATTGCTCATATCCAGTGGATGTGGATATAATAATGTGTGTTAGTGTACTGTCAACTTGGTTCGACGTTGATACTGAAAGATTGCGTCATGCAGGGTTTTTGCACCTGATAACAATAGTTCTCCATTTAAGACAATTGTGTCCTATCTTGTGCCAAATGGGGCCTTGTACCGTTAAAACGGACATCTCTATTGAGTCTGTCGTCAAGACATCATGACAATTCTCAACTCTCATACAACTCAATCCCTCTAAGTCCTTGCGCCCCCACCTCTCCCCCTAAAGTGCTTCATGTAGTAACAGACTCGTGTATTTCTGATTTTTAGGTCTCGTTAGGTGTGACTTACTGACCAATGCTACCATTCAAGATCTCTGCTTACAGTTCCCGTCTCTCTACATCAGTACCTTATTGACTGAGATGGACCGCCTTACTAGGAAAGCCGAAATCACAGATAACACTTCCCATCCTTAAAGTGCCCCTAATGTCTACGACCATATTTTGAAAATCCATTGTCCATAACGTTTCTGATAATATTGTTCATTTTTATTCGTTGTGCACCCACGTATTTCCGAATAATAAAGGATTAAAGATCTAGAGGTGCAAATGGGATGACGGTAATGGGCTGCTAATTATCAATACGAAAACAGGCTAAAGTACAATAGACCTTTCCCGAATTCGCTTGGATGATCACGAAACAACGGTTTCAAGTTGAGGTTAGCCTTGATAAACTGAAAAGAATCAAGTTCAGCCTCGACTTGGAACCATTGTTTCGTGATCATCCAAGCAAATTGCGGGAAAGATCTATTACTGATGATATTTCATGTTCAATGCATTATCCTCAGTTGGCCAAGTGACTTTGTAGGATTTTGACTTTTTTTCCAACAGCTCCTTCTGTAGATTAAGGATTGCTTTCTTGAAGAAAGGAAAAAAAAAAAAAAAAAACCCAGCCGGATGACGTCACATAATTTACATATCAAGAACTCCAAACCCTTATAACTAAAAAAGGATTACCCATTACCAGAAATATGAACCGTCCAATCACAAACTTTATGAAGAATGGATTTTCAAAACATAGTCGTAGACCTGAAAGGGACACTTTAATAGTCTAATAGGTCTTTTGCACTTACAGGTCACATGATCACAACCCCCTTAAATTAAGCACCAGTGTCAAAATGAATTCTCTAGAAATAAAAAGAAAATCTCAATATTAGTAAGAAGATGGAGCTTCAGCTCAAAGTGTGTTGTCACAGGAAAGTAGCACAAAATATAATGTTGAATCTTTTTAGTATTTGATGGGAAAATGTTTGGGATGGCATGAAGCTCTTGCTCTTCAGCGTAAGTTTCCACACAAATTGCCCTATATCATGATGACGTCACGGCTTGTTTATGAGGGGAACAGAATCGTCCAGATCAATAGAAATTTGACCAAAATTCGCTCTGCTAAGAAATGTTTGCTCTCAAATTGTTTGTTTCCAAATATAAAATGTACTGATGTGTAATACAAATTTTTTACTGTATTTGGTGGCTGTTCCTGCTTTTCTACGATCCACACAACGCATTTCATATCGGTTTTCTTTGTGTTGTTACTGTTTTGTCCCCCTCCCACGACCATGATCCTTAGCGTTTAAACAATAGATTGTTATGATGTGACGTCATAGTGATATGGAGCAATTGTTTGAAAACGCCAGACTTCATATTTCATGCTCTCTCTCTCTTGAGTCAAACCTTTAAGGCTGAAACTACACACTACTAATACCAACGACAGTCATTTATTTCTTCATTTTGATACCAGTGCTTGATTTAAGAATGTTATGGTCGTCACCAGTTATGAGTGACAAATAATGCTCGAGTTTCGGGTTCAATGTGTTATACAATTTACTGGCTCACAAGGGTGGGGAAGGGAGGGGATGCTGGTAGGTAGAGTGATTACAATAAACCCGTGAAACAAAATCTTACCCGTGTTATAGTCAATGACTTATAGTCAGAGGGTCTACTAGCCCCTATGAGACTAATAACTATTTCTCGGGTTTAATGCAATGGGTGAAACCATATCTTCCGCGTTCCTTCGCTGTAGGTTTCCACTCTTGTGCATTTTTCCCACAGTAATGACACGTGCATTCAATCATGCATTCATTCCGAGAATCTGATCACGTGGTGCAGCCACATGACTGACACACACACCCAACGACTTAGCAATCAAAAGCTGCTGAACTGAAGGTTAACAAGTCTTTGATTACTGTCGGCGAAACACGAACTTATAGTTCATTCAAGTCATAAATTTCTGTTTTGAAGACGATTCTGAGGAGAGAAAAAATGAAGCTGCTTGTTGTTTTGCTGTGCCTCCTGTTTGCTGTCATCCCAACAGGTATACAATCATAAACATCATGACACATCTACGGTAAAAACGCCCAGGTATAAACAAGTTTAAAAATGCTCCGACGAAGGGCGAAAGCTAGTAAAGTTAAGTGTCTGTCCCTTTTTTCACGGTGTTACAGATTTGTTTTTATTGTTTAACGTGGAAGTTAATATACTTGGTTCGCAAGTATCGAAACTAAACTTCTAGTGTTTAACTTCTGTCAGGTTAGTTTCTTAGAGAATGAAAACTGACTTTATCTATAACGACTACGCGCCGCACCTACTTGTTCTTAGCTTCATCTTGTTGAACTCGTCCATGCGTGTTCTTGTTTTTCCTGTTCTTCGGCGGTCTTTCATTTAGACTTGAATTCTGACTACTACTACTCCTTCTTCTTCTCCTCCTCCTTTTTTTTTAAAATTATCTTCTTTGTGCTTTTGATTTTATCAATAGAGCGCACACGAAATCCAATAATTAAACTAAATAGTCAATACCACTCAACCAGAATAATACGCAGGAGGGTTGTATAGTTATATCATCAGTATTATAAAGATTTTAATTTAGATTTTATTTCATGGCATAGTGTTTGCGCTCTAGTTTCCATTCGACCTAAGAGCGTTAGTTTGTTGAGTACCTGTCTGTGAGTATAGTCTTAGTATTCCAAAACACTTCTGTCAAAAATTCACAGCAAATTCTTAGATAACCTTGTTTGCTATAGATAGTCAAATAAGATGATGGAAGGAGTGCAGGAAGTCTAATGTTTATTAGGAATATCAATTCGTATTTATCACTAAGATAGGAATAATTTTGAAAGTATTTATTTTGTGCAACTGAATAACAACACAAAAAGTACATCGATGGCAAGTAACAAAAAGTGCATTGATGGCATTTAACCCGTGAAACAGCTATTAGACTAGGTTAACAGTGATTAGTAGACACATTCCCTTGTTTTTTCTTTTATGTCTATTTGCCGTTTATTTAGAATTTAACTATTAGTTTCTATTTCAAGGGTTAAGGTGTTTCCCTCCGGCTTCCGTGCAGCGCCGCACCGAACCCCTTTGAACGGCCGTTTAACTAACTTTCCGTTGTTGGATTATCATGAAACTTATACAAGATATTGTACTTAGTTTGAAATTTATAAATCGCAATATTTTGAAAATGATATTTATATAGTGGATATAAACGAGAAACACTGAAAGCACCTAAACTTAATTTCCGAGCGATTACAATGGCACCCGGAAAAACCCAAGCTACTACAATAAACACTAAAAGTTATAAGGTTGATGATAAGGTCCATAAATAATGTTAAATGTTGTTGAGCGTGTTTGTACAGGGCTTAAGAGTAATAAAAAGTCCCTCTTGTTAAAGAAATACACCAACAAGAGAGACTGCTTGATCTAGGATTATGCTTTTTTCGACTACATTATATTATTACTAGCTTATTATAAATATTCACTGACTCGATTCATGCCAAATTATTCAATTAACTTTTCTCATCCCCTTAGGGTCTTGACCATTTTGATCGCAACGTTGGAACCCTTTACTTTTAATAAAATTTTATAACTGGTTCTCATTACTCTTCTAGATCTTAAGAGTGTTTTAGCGTTAACTTTCTGCAGCTGTAGAGAATAATGAATTATATCCTGGGGTCTCCTCGGCTCCAAACTTATAAAGACAGCATGAAGCGCTGAGCAAGGAGGCGCGACTCATGACAAGGAACTCAGTCTTGGAATCTGGCTTCGCTGGACATGTGATTGATTGTCGCGCACTAGTAGATTCAATTATATTGAAGATTTCAGTTCTCATTGGTAGAATTTTTAATTAGGTTAACCAGGGATTTGATTGGCTAGGGCAGGGTCGAGAGAACACAAATGACGTCAATCCTTTTCATTCTGGAATTGAGCTGGAAGGCAAAGGTCTCCATGATTCGAAGTAATACATCAGAAACAAACTCTGTCCTGTTAGTACCTTTTGTTTAACAGAGAGAAAACAAGAAGTACGACCTCAAGATAGTGTACTATCTAATATGGAAAACAACAACAACAACGACAAACAAACAAAACAAAGAAAAGAAAAGAAAGAAAAATTATGTAAAAGAAGTGAAGTTTTATTTATTCTCTAAGTTTCGCATGCCCCATAATGCTTTGGGCTTTGGGGGGGTAACTGAAAAGAAAATTGTTAGAAAACTGGAAACTTTTCATACAGATGTTGAGTAGGTTTGCTATCATCAGTGAAACACTGGCTAGCAGTTTAATTAAATTAATTCACACGCACAGGAAAATCAAAAAGTTGTGTTACAGACAATGTATGGACTTACTAAGAAATGTCTTGACATTTACTCACAAACCTGTTCGAATTTCTTTCTTATGGTTTTGGTTCCTTCTTATGGTTTTGGTTAATAATGGTATATCCATAAGCATTTCCCCCCTGTCCCTTCTCATTCATCTTTATGGTAATATTTAAGATTGTTCTTGTCGTTTAACCCCAAAGCGTTTAAAGCATTATTGGGCATCCAAAAGTAGAGAGTCATTCATTCATTCATTCATTTTTAAATTTGTTTGTTTACTTATTTGTTTGTTTGTTTATTTGTATGTATGTTTGTTTATTTGTTTGTTTGTTGGTTTTCAGCTGAGTCCATCAAATGTTATGTCTGTGGTAACCTTAATGGAAACTGCAAAACTGGAGAGACAAAATGCACGTCCTCCCTTGTTAAATTTGACACATGCATGAAAACAAAAACTGGTGATGCCGTTGCAAAAATATGCTCTACCAGTTCACTGTGCAGTGCTGCCAAGGTGGCGTGCAAAACCTCAGGCAAATGCGATGTCTACTGTTGCCAAGGTGACCTGTGTAACGAAAGCGTTCCCTTGAAGCCCATGTTGGTCGTGACCGCTCTAGCCTCACTGGTGGCTGTTGCTCAGTACTTCATGTAATTCACGAAGTTCATTGGCATACGAAAACGCTTGTAACACTAGTTTAATTTGTATTAAGATTAGTCTCGCTTGCATATAACTAGGCAAACCAACAGACCTGCTGTTTACTAGTCTATAGTGTGAATCATTTTAAGATAGTGCTTTTGTCAGCCCCAGTATAGAGAAAACCAGGAGAGGGGGTAGTGGGGGAACAATAACTGGTTAGAAATAGCCAATCAAAACGTGGAATTCCTTAAGGTATGATGAGGTTTTTTCCGAATGTCTGTATACACCAGATTGAAAAAACGCTGTCGGCTTCAAAAGGTTAAATCATCAAAGGTAAGACCGAGGAGGATTCTGGGTAAATATGCCCATATATGCGTATAAGATGTTGTAGCTCTGAAACATTGCTTTCTTTGAAAACTCAAAGCAATGTTTGAAAGTTACAGCAATACCCTACGCATAATACGGGCCCTATTAACTGTTTACCCATAACCCCTTTTAGCCTTACCTTCTGTGATTTAACCTTTTAAAGCTGACAACGTTTTTCAATTTGGTTTATCTAGAGGTTTGAGGGTTGTAGTGATTCTGGGGGAAAAAACTGCAGGGAAGGTGCAAAATTGCTCGTAATTCTTTAGTAATTCAAGTTTTGTAGGAGTACTTCTCTTTCTTTTTCAAGAAGGATAAAAATAAACAACAATATAGAATAAGATAAATAAAAATCACAGCGAGCTTGTTAACGTAATCATCACGATGCATGGAAAAGTCAATAAACTCTTTAAAAATAATAATTATTAGAGCCTTTTCATTGGTTTCAATAAAATTGAAATTGGACAACAGATCCCCATCACTTTATACCTTAAAAATGAAAGTCCCGTTACCATACATAAGGGGGAAGGGTGCTTGTCGGAAATTTTGTAAATGAACACCCCCCCTCCCCCCCCAAACAAAGGGTGCCTGGGTCTCGTTTTGGTGGGGGAAAGTGATATTTCTATACCTACGATGAACCGGCATATCTATTATATTAATTGATATTCCTTCAAATTAAATGTGATATTACTAAAGAAAATACTAGACGAAGTTTAAGCAGCACCATTTTTAAATTCTTGATAGCGAAGGCGGATAAAAAGAGACTTGATGGTAGTGCAACTTTTCTAGTGCATTATGTACAAATAATTACTATTTTTACCCATCCTAAATACAAAAAAGCTATATGCCAGAATTCTAAAGCACAAAAATATTAAATGGAAGAAATAAAAGTCCTTTGTAGTGCACACTGAGGGAGAGAGAGAGAGAGAGAGAGAGAGAGAGAGAGAGAGAGAACTCTTGCCAGATGTTTACACTCAAGAGTATTTTGACAAACTAGCACAGCAGTATTCCAGAAAGCCGAGCTTAGTGACTGTGCAATAATTATCCGGGGGGGGTTCTAAATCTAATGGGGACCTAAAGTAAAAATTACACTGTAGGATGGGGGGGTCAACATGTTAGCTTCTTAAACATGGAGGAGGGATTATAAGTTAAATTGAGTTTTTAGTTACTAATCTCAAAACCATCATATTCAAATGATGCATAATTTCAAACTCAAAATTTCTTTGTAGTTAAAGGCTTCTAAGAAAATAGAAAATACATGTAACAACTGTAACCTCTAAACCTTAATATTCAAATGATGCATATTTAAAAAAAACTATTCAAAAGCCACCTCTAAAAATATCAAGAACAATACAAGAAGAAGAAGATGAAATGAGCATGTGCATTGAGGATACCTCGAGTGATTCTGAAGGTGAATCAAGTGACAGCAGTTCAGAAGATGGATACGTCGAGCAGAGCGTTCATCCCCGACGAAGATATCGGGCAAGTAAATTTCAGTGTGCTATAAAGTTGGTTGGTAGTCATTTGACCTCAAAGGGGGAAGGGATAAGAAGTTATTTTAGATTTAGTAGAGGGGGGGACTTAACTTCACATTACTTTGCGCATTTTAGAACCCCCCCACCCCCCCTTCCCCAGATAGATATTTTGCACAGTCCCTGAAATGATGTTGTTTGTAGGTACCGAAGCTAGTCCACAGTAAACCCTGTTTGTCTGTCTCGGAAACTATGCATTCATAGTCTTCATGATATCGTGGGGGAAAAAAGACTTCAGTCAGTACTTTAGAATGCAACCTATAGTCTATTAACCTCCTACGCAGACGTTCTTAGTGTAGTCACGTTACGCTTTACTCAAAAAAGTCTACTTTTTTTCATTTATTCATATACATTGATTATATTCTACAAAGTTCGCCCGGCGGATGTTCTGCTCTTGAAATTATATGATCAGTAATAACAAACACAACCAATGTATGGGTGTATTATAATATGCTTTTCCTGATATATCCTGATAAATCAAAGTAATAGAACCGCACGAAAAGTCAAAAATCAAAGTGAATATGAATTGAAATCTGAAAATAGTGTGGGAGTCGGAATTTTTGAGAAGCATTTCGGTCGTCATGGTAGCTTGAATATCAAATTACACGTTTATTTTCGTTAAGGAGGCTGTCTACCATAGAAAAATGAAGCTACTGCGCACGCTACGACGCAACTACGCCATATATCATCCTTTTTAAGACTTCTTATTGGTGCAAATAAACCAGTAAGAACTCGTGTTATACTTTATGAACCCCATGATGCAACGTGACCTTTAAAGCTTCCAATAATGGCGGAACATTGAGGAATTTTTCTATATTTTTCGGATGTAAAAGGTCGTGAAATCTCAGAATATTGCACGGGACCCTATATATTTTTTTAAGTTTATCCAATTTTATTGGGTGAAAAGTAATGTCTATGGAAAATTTTAAAAAATTACATGGATTTCACTCATAGAAAACGCGGTAAGTGTACAATTTTTTGCACTTGTGTTAGACAAGAATTGTTAAGCGCAAGGTGAATAAAAAACATCAATTTTGACTAAATTTCTTAACATTTTCCTAATCTTTTGACTTATATTTGTAAAACGATATATCATTTAGGTTCCCTGAAAAAAAACAACCAGAAAAGCTTGTTTACAGGTGACGTTTTGAGATTTTTCGTAGAAAGTTGGTTTTTGTTTCATTTTCTTCAAAACGTCGTTGATACGCTTGCGTTTAGTCGTGAACATGTCGAAAATGACCACGGGACACACCTTTTTTCTTTCCAGACTTGAAATCAGCATTTAATTTAGTTTTAAAAATTTGTGATTCCAAAACTTTTTCATGGGTTTTGTCTATAGTAGGCAGCCTCCTTAATCAGGAAGACGTTAAAATAAGTTTATAGTGAATTTTTCGTTTCCTGTTTACCGCTAACAATATTGTCGCGCGACTTGGGTGACGATTTCTATGGCGAATTTATCGCCGTAAAATCGCCGTAAAATCGCCATAAAATCGCAGCTCAAGTCGCGCGAAAAAAATTCCTAGTAGAACGAGCCTTAAGGGCAAAGACTAAGGGTTTGGAACTAGGTAGGGGAAGGGCTGGTGGGGTATTCCTCAAAGTGGGTGGAATTTGGTATTCGAGTATTTGGAATCATTTAGAAAATGTGTTTGGTAAACTCTCGGTGTCCTATGTGAGTAGAAATGTTTGTTGGTTTTCTCCTGTTCTTCGAGGGTTTTCCTCCGGGTTCTCCGGTTTTCCTCCCTCCGCAAAAATCAAATTCCAAATTCCAATTCGATCTTACGAGATATTCTCGATAGGGCTAATCTCTTATCTCTCCTTTCACACTATAATGCGAATAAAGTGAATGATATTATTATTACTATTATATGAAAAATCACATTTCCTTGTAATCATATACTAATGTAATTGTGATTAGATATTAGATACCCTTCTATGTTGCTGTAAATCAACTAGATAGTGTTTTTCCCAGAATACCATTGTTCCTCTACCCAAAACTACAGGATTCCCAGTTTGACCACAAACACAAAAAGTTCTCTGTAGATTTATAGGAAATTTTATTGCTTTTAATGTTACAAATGAAGGTACCTAAAAACTACCAGTCACATGACCTCTGCGTCTTTTAAGAATATTTTCTCAAGAATTTCAGTCACAGGAATCACGTGACCAACTACTTTTCTAATGAAGGATAAAAATATTTGAATAAGTTAAAAGAATTGTACTGCAAACATTTGTTTTGGTATATTTACAGCTCATTCTGTACAGGATACTCGAACAGATATCCCAATTCGAATATTTTGGAAATTTGAAATTTAATATTAAGATTTATTTTTTGGACTAAGACCAGTCTCTGTCGCTATTCTTCGGCCGCGCGAGGAATAGGAACGAGTCCCAATCGATCCTGATCCAACTAAATTGCATCCATAATTTAATTCAATTCTTTACTGATAAGCGCCAATGCTTATCTCTCAGTTTTGCCAAATATGGCATTGCGAACACCATGAGCCTTTGCGCGAAAACCACATTCGATATTTTTAGTCCAATTATTAAATTTTGCATATAGCATCTCTTGGGCGCCCTTTACGTTTTGACCCTGTTAGGGAACTGGGAGAAAATTAGTTCCCAGTTCTTGCCTTTGACAGTACGGTTCTTAGAAGACAGGGATCCCAAAAGATGAATATGGAAGTATGTATGTTGAAATGTTAGAATAAAATTCCTGAATTATCTAATTTATATGACGCATTTACGTGAAAATAGCGAAGCAAAGATCAAAAGTCAAAGACCGAAATGCATTATGGTGGTATTATTATGATTACAATATGTAGTTTCGTTTACCAAATGCTGAAAATTTAAAAAAATTCGTTAAAAATTACATTTTTCGTTATAATTTTTATTAAATCTATTTTGAACTAGATTTTTCAAATACCCATAATGCATTTTGGTCTTGGCATTCCATGTTTCTGAAACAGCTATTACCAGATTTTAGCTTTGTAAGTATGCGAAACATTTGTCCGTGCGCAGATGTCTGTATTCTTGGCTTTCGTGTGACGTCATGGCGGCCATGTTGGTGTACAATTAATAAAACATTTTCTTATCAGCTTCTATTGTTTGGTACACCAACATGGCTGCCACGTCTTTGTAATTATGTTCCCACACGAACGCGTGAAAGCCAAGAATATTCTTTCTATGTTTACGTAAACTACAATTTATGACAAGCGTTCACCTCTAAAAATAACAAGCTATCTTGTTTAAAAATGTAACGTTAACGACACAAAGTCGAAATCGGTCGTTCACGAGAGGTACGACCAACTAGAATTAGAATGATGATGATCGTGATGATGAAGATTTTGGATTTTCATATAGGAGTGCTGTGACGTGTGTATTACATAAAGAGCGTGAGGAGAATGACAGAAGCGCACGAAAAGACGATCGACATTTTAGAATTCTGAATTCAAGATAAACTGTTTAGTTTCTTGTATTTAGTTTTATCTGTAATTTCGTTGTGTCGCTTTTAAGTTAGTTGTAATCTATAAGGAATAAAAATAATAATTATAATAATAACAATAAATGGATTTTAAAACAGCAAAAAAAATGTACGGGAAACCTACGAGATCCTTCAGATTGTGCGTGTAGGATGAGTGGGATACTATATACGGGGAGGGGGTTAATGAATGACTTCATACACATATTTAAAAAACTTTTCTTTGGACCTTGCCGCGACTGTTATGGGTTTTTTTTTTAGATGATTTTGACGTGCCTTGCCGTACCTTGTCCGTGTCACGACGATATTCGCGCCGCAGGCATTTCAAAGCCATACGAAATCTGCTCTAAAGTTATACTCGGGAATAATGAAGAGCACCAATACAGAACATTATAATTTTTTAACTATATAATTTTCATTTTCAAACTCTTGAGCAAGCAGATCATTTGTTTAGAATCCATATTTAGAAATCGGTAAAAGACATCGGCAAAATCGGAATAAAACTCAAGGTAGTGACTTGTTCCAGTTGAGAAAACTCTGGGGGGCTGTGTTCTCTATATATAGAAGAAAAGAAAGAAATACCATCTTCCGTATGGACCAATGCAAAAACGCGCTGCATGCACTTCATGTCAGATAATTTCTGATGTAAATACATACCATAATTAAGGAAAAGCCTGTTGCATTGGTTGTACGAAGTATGCACCGTCATTTCGGGGTTGAATCAAACCAGCTGATCCCTAAAACAGCATTTAGGATTCACAATTAAGATGTAATTTAATAACAGTCGCTTTACCAGAAAGGATGTAGCCCGCACATGCGCGTACCAGCTTATCGACAATTAACAATTGGACTCCTTGCAGTTATTCCCAAAGCAGTTCAATTTGGAGAAGAAAACACTAAAGTTTTACTCTCTTGTGAATCGAAAGCTGAAATATTCCATTGATTTGTTCTCTGAATTGAACGCCTTTGGGAATTGCAAGGGGTCTAAATAGAGGGTTTTCACGACCATGTGTCGGCAGCCATGTTGGATGGCAGAACAATATAATCTCTTTCTCTGAGGGACTGAATCTTTTCTCCTGTAAAACAATATCTTATTTGGTTCTGCCTAGTCTCTTTTTCTTTACTTATAGAAGGTTGTCACAGCAGCCAGTTTCCATACCTCGCCCATTTTTGTCCTTGCAAATTCAATTCTCAATCCTCCTTTTTCTGAAGATGGTGGAATGTATCTGGAATGGTAGACGCAAAATTAAAATACAATGAATTCCTAATCATGATCACTTAATTCTGTGAGCACCCTTCGCAGTCAACTCGGTGTTAAGATTTTTGGGTGAAATTGGGATTTCTGTGGGTTTTTTCGGAACTGAGATTTAGAAAGTTAATTATTGCAAATTCAATATAAAACAAATAGCTGAAATACTGAGAAATAATAGATCTAATAACCTTAGGCTTATGTTTACCCATTTTCTTCCTTAAGAGTACGATTCTTTGTCTGAGGCTCATCCATATTAATGCCTATTCTCAAGCGTTACCAAGAAACGAAGCATCG
>JAAAQI020126227.1:0-14508 GCA_011800005.2 Stichodactyla mertensii
AATTTTGGAACGATTTGAGTGAATCTGAAAAATCATGCCGAAAAGTCACTTAGGCCGTTTTCATTTTAACCCCTTCATATATAGAATGCTGATTTTTTCAATCAGGCCCACATTTCTTTGACTGGTTGAGCAGAACATGTCAACACAGCATGTATGTCCCAGCTCATGTTTGCTTTCAATTGGTATTTTGCAGGCAGCATTTTCATGGATCCTGGAGAACATAGTTGCTCAAATTAAAACAGTGCCCGAGGTAAAACTTTGTAACTTTATGAATTTTTTTGTTTTTGGATAGCATGGGGAAAATTAATTTTTTTCCCTTTTCTACCATGGAATTCTGTTTTCTTCTTGTCTTCAGTCCTGGCCATTCCACAGACCTGTGAACAGCAAACAAGTACCAGACTACTATGAAGTTGTCAAGAATCCTATAGACATCGAGACCTTAAGACAGGTTTGTGGTCTGCTCAGTTGGCTCAGATATCTATTTCCCGGAGTTGAACTAATTACTCTTGTGCATTAATTTAGAGAGAGATTCTATAAGGAAAGAAAATTAAATGTTTTTTGACATACTCTTTAATATCAGCAAGTACAAGATGGAATGTACCGAACACAGGAGGAATTTATGGAACATGTCAAGCTGCTCTACAGCAACAGTGTTCTTTACAATGGTTTGTTACTTCAAAGTCTTTTCTTATGCTCAAAAATACCAATCAATAACATTACCACAACTGTTTTATGTGGCTGACTCCTTAGCCAGGGGTTTCAATGGTCCATTCTCTATCAGTCTCACCCACTTGTTTTGTCTAACTTTACCTTTAAACATCCTTTGATAAAAATTCTACTTAGAGCTTTGATGGAAGGTTCAGGATGCACTTTCAGCCTCCTTTAATGTAAACCTGTCTTGAAATATGGAACTACCAGAAGCCTTGTCCTTTATCCTCATGTGTATTCTCTTCATTCACATATATTTACAGTCATGACTGAGAGTCTCTAATATCATTTAATTTGCTATTTTATTTGCAGGAGAGAACCATGAGTTTTCTAAGACAGCCAAACGAATTGTAGAGTCATGTGAGGAGTTTTTAAAAGAGGTAGTTATCTTTGGGTAAAGACCAAGCACATGGCTTTTTAAAATCTTATAACATTTCCTTCATGTAATTTGTTGCCATAGCATGAGGAGCAGCTGGGAAAACTAGAGAATGAGATTGCAGCAAACATGCAAGATGACATGTCATCTGAAATAGCAAGTGAGCCACCATCAGTTCTTGGAATGGAATCCATGGAGAACAGCATGGATGGATTCCCTGATACTAGTAAAGATGAAGACAGTCTTCTAGAACAAGATGAAACCACTGTAGACTCAGAAATGTTCAAGACTTTTGAGCCCTCAACATCAAAGACTGTGAAGCAAGGTAAATGTCAGTGACTACTCTTGGTTCTATAGGCTAAATGAATACTGCCAGTGATCATGTAACCCAGCTGAAGGGCAAGCTCTCAATTGAAATTGAATACAGTACCCTCTATTTTCTCAAGATTGCATGCACATCCAAACTTGATAACCAACACATAGTAGAAGGGGGAAATCTAAGTTGTATTCTTTTGTTGAAAATTTTCCAAGAATTACCTGTCTTTTTTTGTAGAAGTCTCTTGTCCTCCAACTCTTACCTGCTGCATCCAAAGTTAAAGATTCTAATGTAAATGAATTTATGTGGAAATACAAGTTGATCTAAGAGGAATTCTTTATTTATACAGGACCTAATGTTGGAGAAGATGAAGAAATGATTGATGTGGAAGGTTACGAAGACGAGGATAGCCTTTTCCGCAGCATTGCAAACTCACAGGCAGAAAAGAGTTATCGGCAGCCACCCCAAACACAAGATCAAGAATTCTCTATGGAAGCACCAAGTGAGACATTAGACAGTATTCTACTTCAAGACCTACAGCATAGTGACAGTGAGAATGACAGTGATGATGAAGATGATGATGATGATTTTCCATTTGGTGATGGAGAAGATGAAGAAGGGGAAGACGAGGAAGAAGAGGAGGAAGAACAGGATTTGTTTGATTTCTCTCCTGTTGCTGATAATGCTGAAGAATCTATGGAAAATACCATCACAGAAAATGACAACAATGATAATAACTAAGTGAAAAAAAAGGTATCAAGTCAATTTTCAGCTACAGTAGTTTTGGAACTCCTGCTATCTTGGTATACAATCATGTACTACCCTGTGGCTGAAACTGGGCTTGGAATTGAGAAGTCAAAACAAACAAATGACAAGTAAGCACACAGTTACACAACATTTTAAGACAACTTGTTCAGTAATATGTTCACTAGAGTGTAAAAATGTACAAATTGTATTATATTATCCACAATAAATTGTGCTTAAACCAAAATGTTTAATTTATAAGATGTTGTTAATAGTATTTAGGAGAAGGTCATAAGCTAAAGCTTAATAATATATACTTTTATTTACAGTTGTGTAAACTTACAGTTATAAGGGTTTTTTTTTTTTTTTGTTAGGTTCATAGTGGACTTTGAATATCTTCATAAATATCCAAATTATATAGATTTTAGACACCTATGTTACAGGCCCATGAAAGACATAGCATATTACTGTCAATTTCATTTAAGCAAATACACTTGAAAGAAAAGCCGCGACTAATTGGGGGCAGAATGCTTGCATTTGATGTCTAAACTTTGATGTTTGGTACAAGAAACTTTGACGTTTTTGTATGTAAACATCATCCATTTCGAAGTTGAAACATCAAAGTTTGCGCCAAATTTGAAACTTGAAAGGTATAGATCAAAATGATTCACAGAAATTTCTATGGTCATAATTTTTCAATCACTGATTTGAATACAAATTTCAAAGTTTTTTTGTGGCAAACATCAAACTTTCTTGTGCCAAAGGTCAAAGTTTAGACATCAAATGTAGGCATTCTGCCCCCATTAGTCTTGGCTTTTCTTTCAAGTGTACTTGCTTAGATGAAATTGATGGTATCTTAAGATGTACAATAAAAAGTTGAAGCCATCAGGAAAAGTATTATGTGATTGATTTGATGGAGATGGAAATGAAAATCCTGGAGGTAGGATGAGAATTCTGTGAAAATTAATACTGGTAATGATTAAAACATGAAAACCGAGGGGTCAAAATTGGAGGCTAGGTTACAAAGTATTTAAGATGGCCCACTTGAGCCTGGATATCCTGGCCAGAACTGAGGAAGACAAGGGGCACTTAAGATGGCTAATTAAACAAACACTCTTTGGCCTTGCTAGTGCCTACCACTACCGGTATTTACTTCAGTTCACCCCATTAGAATTAGACAGACCTTTGGTGGCTTGCTCAAAATGCATTTAGAACTTGAATCTTTCTTCAGTATATATTGTGACTGTAGTAACTCATGTCACATTGAATATCACATAAAACTGGAGTCCATCATTTCCACCTAGGAATTAATATTAGAATAAATTCATATTGGCCCATTTCAGATGTTAAACTTTTGATGTCTGCCCTCAGAAGAAAATGATAAAATGTGTGTGGATTTCTTTTCCAAAAAATACACTACAATTTCAGGCATTTGTAACCCCTAAATCAAGTTTGAAAATGATACACTATTATCAGGGTCTCCTTACTAGAGGCTTTCAGAGGCTGTCTTGCTCCAGTGCTTATTGGACTGTCCACCAGGACTGCAGCAAGAGTACCACTGGCACTACTGAAGCTAGTGCAGAATTGAACCTCAAAAAATTTGTTTCTTTATGTGAAAATTCACTGAATGTCTTTGATGTTCACACAAACAAAGCACTATAATTGTGAACTATATACACTAAATATGGTATGTGGTTGGTAAGGTGTCAGCCAACACCTTACCAACCTCTTACCAACACCTCACTGACCACTCACTGTATGATGCATATTAGTTCACAATAGCCCAAATAAAGGAAGGAAGGTTTGGTGTTCAAAGTTCAATACCTCTTCCTCAACAGATTCTGCATCAGGACTTGGTGATTCATAATCATCTGTATCATCTAATTCCTCAGCAGAATCTTCATCCTCCATTTCTTCTTCCTCCTCCTCTTCTTCTTCTTGACCCTGAAGTAAACCCAACATCAGATGAGTAAAATTTAAGAAACAAAATACTAAGAAGTCTTCTGTGTTTTCACACCTTATGAAAACTGAGGCATGTTTGGGAGAATTCGAGAGCAGATCAGTCCAAACACGAGACGAAGTTGAGTGCTTGGACCTGCTTGAGAATTCTCCCAAACATACCTCGGTTTTCATAAGCATTTGAAAACACAGAAGAAGTATTTCATTTCTTTTATAAAATAACTACAGTTCTATGATGTTGACAGGCTAATGAAACACGGACATTTAGCCAATCAGAGTGCATGTAGTATCTAAATTATTTTATAAATTCAAATGAAGCAAGGTCAGGTAATTGCAATTTTATTGCAGAATGCAGTGCAAGACCTTGAACATTTTTGGAGGCACAGTGTGTCATGCCAATATTTCTCTTTTTTCTTTTCTTTTTTTTTTTTTTTCTTTCTACTTTTTTATATAATTTTATGTAATTATATGTAATTTCTTTTTTATTATGTACATAAGTGTTCTCAATTAGTTTCTATTGCTAAATCTTTTTGACACTGAAATATAATTAGCGGTTTATGATGATAGTATGTATTACACACAATCTCAACTGATTGCCAAGAAATAAGAATAAATGAAAATAAAAATCGTAGACAGTTCACCTCGTTTGATTCTTTAGATTTTCCAAGAGGAATAATATCATTGCCCTTTTCAACAATCGTGTGAAGCTGTAAACAAAACAAACCAAAAAACTTTTAAACATGTGACGCAAAAATTAACAAAAAAGAGCAAGTGGATGGCGGTATATTAAAAAAAGATTTATCACCTACATGAGCAGTGTATTCCTCTTCTTCTTTTGCTAATATAGCATCATCATCTAGTCTTTTATCTACGCTAAACCAGAGATCGTCCGTTAAACGGGGAAGAAGAGAAGGAAAGACGGCCATTTTGAATCCAACACTAACCCGCTTACCAGTAATAACACAGGGAGCCCAAGCCACTGTATGAAGTTTGAGCTCGATCTGAAGCTTATTTTCCGAGATTTTCGAGTTTCGGATCGAGCTCAAACTTCATACAGTGGCTAACTAAGACACAATAATCAACATATTAAAGTTTCGTCAAGATTTGTTTTAAAAATATGTACATTTGTATCATAGCAGATTCACCACATTTACTATAAATTGTACACAAGAACATTGCTTGGGCTGCCTGTGCCCAAGCGAAGAAATAACTAAGACTCCCCCGATGAATGGACCAAATTCATTTCAGACATCCACTGTCATTCCCTTGAGAAAACAATTCTTTATTTGAGGCTCATCCATATATTTAACGTATCTTCCCAAGCCCTAGTGAGAAACAAAGAAATGAAATAAAAAAATAACAACAACAAGGGAATGACATGTACTCGTAGTCTGAAATTATTAGGAAACATTACACTCAAGTGGATTTGGTCTATTATTAAGGCACAGAAACATAAATCATCGTCTCACGTTATGAGGAAAAGTAGGAGCAGAGTCTAGGCAATTTTTTACAGGGGGGTACTGTTAACCCCCATAGCCCCCCAGCCCCCTCACAAATTCAGAGAACTTTCCCTAATCTACCATTCAACCCAAAACATCTCCTCAGATAAGATATCAGTTACTGCTGATATTAAATACTTACCTTATTCTCTTACTCCAGACATCTGATCAGAAGAGGTTAAAGGGGACATTAGATAAGATAATATATATTGCTACTTTATGCTTAATAACATAAATGTTCCAAGTCATCTGTATAACACTCAGTTAGCTTGTCAAGTGTTCTCTAAAATCTTCAGTTGGTTGGTTTCAGGTTATCAAATACAAGACAGATTCTGATTTTGATCAAGTGCTGGCCAAAATAATAATACAGACACTTCTTCACCTCTTGTCACCTACAGACAGACAGTCCCATAGTATATCTGATGTGGCTTATCTTTTGAATCAAAATGTTAATCTGCAAAAACATACACTAAAATGAAAAGACCACTTTTCAAGAATTCATTACAATACTTTATTGTTAGATAAGAATAGATTTATTTATCTATTTATTATAAACTTTGATAGGAAATGTTTCAATTTACAAATGTATTCCATCTGGATACCATATAGCATATAAACTATAAATTGTTTCCAGTCATAACATTAACAGCAACACCTAAATATACAAATATTAATCTACATCTTTCCCATAACTACAGTACAACAATATATTCATTGACTTTTACAATAATATTAACCACTTTAGATTATCAGCTATGTAGGTGACAAAACTTGTTCAATTTTGCTACACTATGTTTTACCCAAACTTGATACCTTAAAACATGTTATGATATTAAAAATGTTTTCCTCTTGATGCTACTCACTGAACATATGCAGTTTGATCAAACTTAAGACAAACTGTTTGAAATAATCCACTGTAAGAAAGATGGATGGTGATTTAATTTAGCATGTGAAACAAAATCTTTTTTCATTTAAATGTCCAATAGTCGAAAGATAGCAAAGCAAGCAAATTGCTTCCTTCAATTGCTATTTGGTTTTCTGAACTACTAGACTATTATTCATAGGCTGAATTAAATCCCTCCAAATAGTACAAATATAAAAGATATTCAATGATTTCTTTCCATGAGACTAAAAACTAAAAAAGATATGATTCAAAACTTATGCCTGACAAGCATGCAAAAAATTCTGTTGTCTGCTATCTTTAATTTATTTATTATAAATTCTTAGAGTGAATGATATAATTTCTTTATATTTTTCAGATTTAATTTATATCACTTATGATAGAATTTCAATTCCAAAGAATACTCAATATGTTTTTCAATTTTAAAAGGATGAGTTCATTTCAATTGTCCTTACTTGCTGGGTAAATAAATTTAGACAACAAAAGACTCACCAAATCATACAGACGTTTCAACAGAACTATGACTGTCAGATAGCTGGTATGACAGACCCGATGTAGATGGAGACTCTGAAGTCCCATCAGTGCTCTTTCCTGCACTACTAGATTTTCTAGAAGAGAACAACTTCCGCCTTTCATGTGGACTCTTAGATTTGCCCTTTCTTTCTCCTGACCCTCCTAAAGTAAAGGGTTTCTTTATTTTAACCTTGTGAAGCATTGAAAATGGCTTGCGTCTTGCCTTTGGTGAGTCTGGTTTTATTGGAGCAATATCGTCATTGACTGTGAGAGATAAGTGCACTGGCTGTTCTGTATATGGAGGGGGTTCACGGTGCACAGTTTCTTGAGAAGTGTATGGTGGACACTTGGAATTCCAGGGATCTTTTGCAGCTGCAACTTTATGTACTTCTAAAAAACTTGAAGAGTAGCGGCGATCATGTGAAAATCTAGGCGTTGGAATGGAACAAGCAGCCCCTTCTGTGTCACCATGTGAGCTAATGTCATGTCGAGAACCTTGTGTAGAGCTGCCAGAGGAAGATATACTTTCTTTTCTTGTGATGACCTCACAGGCTGGAGAAGCAACATTAAGAATTTCTGTTGGTAAGGATGCCTTTCGTTTCAGTGCACTTGTGAAAGTGGTATCATTCATTCGTACAACACTGTATGCTTCCAAAGCCTTCATGATCTTAGTATGACCTGTGTGCACAAGAAAACAGAAAAAATATACATATTAATATAATACTGTATCCCAGTTGAATAGGGAGAGGGCAGGCAGGTAATGTAGACAGTGATTTTTATTTTATTATTACCAAAGATTGCCCTTTTTTTAAAGGGACCCCTCTAGCACCACTCTAGAACCAATAAAATTTTTCACCAACAAAAACTTTTGTCCATCTGAAGCTTCACTGATTTTGATGAGCATCAGAATCAGATTATTTACTGGACATGATGTTTAGGCACTTACCAGCTTCTGAAGCAACTTGCATTGGTGTCCTTCCAAAAGTGTCCATGTGGTTCATGTTTGCACCATTTTCTAACAAGATTTGAGCAACTTCATCATGTCCTTCTTGGCATGCAATACTCAAGGCAGTAGCACCTTCTGATGATACTTTGTCTACCTCAGCACCTTTATCAATCATCAGTTGGATGACTGAATTCTGTCCCTGCCATGCTGCTGACATCAAAGCTGTTCGTCCAAAACTGTCTGATAGATTAACATCAGCATCATATTTAAGGAGAAGTGCAACAAGGTTATAACTTCCTTGCCATGCTGCTCCTTGTAATGGAGTCCTACCATCATTATCAATGCAGTCTACAGTAGCACCATGTTTTAACAGATGATCAACCATCTCCTCATTCCCCTCAATTGTTACTGAAAAAAGAGCAGTTCGGCCAAGACTATCAACTCCATTGATGTCAGCTCCACTTTTTATTAACACATCAACACAGTCAAAGTGGCCTTCCATTGCCGCATAATAAAGAGCTGTGCGTCCATCTTTGGTTGCTTGGTTGACTGCAGCACCAAACATGAGCAGGGTTGAAATGACTTGACTATGTCCTTCCTGTGCTGCTATTATCAAACATGTCTTGCTGTCTTTATCTCTGTCGTTCATGCGGATGCCAGCTTCTAACAAGGCTTTAACAACTGAAGAGTGTCCTAGGAAGATAAAAATAATAGCTAGACAAAAAGAAAAATGAAAAGAAAAAATAAGGAGAGGAGGAAATGGGAACCCTTTGAATAAATCACCCTTGTAAGGGGCACTAGATTATTGCAGTCTTGAAAATATTCTGAAAATGGGTTAAAGTGCCTATGACCCATCTGACAATATTCTCAGTATCCGGTCAGTATAGATTCTACATGCGGTGAGCTGTTCAATGACCAAAATAATTTATATAGTTTGAGTGATGCATCTTGAAGTTACAAAGGTTTTTCCATGCCATATGCTAATGACTGTGACATCAAGAGAGTCATGACTACTTTCACAGTCATTAGCATATGGAATGAAAAACCTTTATAACTTTAATACACATCACTCAAATCATATTAAATATTTCAGTCACTGAATGGAGCTCACCTCATGTAGAATCTATACTGAGAATAGATTCTACATGAGGTGAGCTCCATAATAATTTAATACCAAGGTTGATGAAACTAGTCTAAAAGGAAGTTAAATCCAACCTACAAGCATCTTTTTGATTTTTTTTATACTGAGAATATTGTCAGATGCGTCATAGGCACTTTGATAGAATATTGTTACCAAAGGACTGAAATATTACCTTGAAAACAAGCCACCATTAGTGGAGTCCAGCCTCCATTATCTGCTCGAAACATTGCATCCTTTGGAGCTCTCCATTCCCCTGATGAAACTGGCTGACCTGGTTGAAACAGGAAAATTTACAAAGTTAATTAACCAAGAGTTATAAAAGATCTTCATCTATTCAAGATATACTGATAGTGTCTGGAAAAATATTCTAGATTTTGAGTTTCTCATTTGAAAGGCAAAAGAAAGTAAAAAAAAATGCAAATGCAGGAAAATGAAGAAAGTTTTTATTCCTTCCATTTGTTGTTTCATTTGCATTCAACATGTTACTTAATGCATACAAAAGAAAGATGTCAACCAAATGTGTAATGTAAGTATGAGATGATCAGCCCAGACGTTGTTTCAAGGATTGATAAAATTGATTGTGATGGATGGAGATGCACGAGAATAACCTTTGGCTGTGCCACTTGCTGGGTGCTATGTCACTCTCCAATATTTTTAATAATGCATACATACCTTTGCTGTTTTTCTCCAAAAGTACCTTTACAATCCCAACATGGCCACTTGCTGCTGCTGCAAAGAGGGGTGTTCTTCCATTCCTATCCCAGTGGCTAATGTCTGCATTGCCATTGAGTAATAATTTCACAACATTGTAATGCCCTTCTAAGCATGCGACACAGAGTGCTGTCATACCATCATAGTCTGGTCTGTCGACATCAGCTTTGTGATCAATCAGCAGTCGCACCACTTCTGTATGTTCAGGGCTTGCAGAGATACATAGAACTGCCACTGATAATGCTGTTCGGCCATCCTTGTCTGCATGGTTTACATCTGCATTGTGTTCTAGAAGATACCTAACCACAGCTTTGTGTCCCATATATGCAGCAGCAATTAGTGCAGACCTGCCATCTTTGTCAGTAAGATTAGGATCAGCACCATGCTGGATTAATTGCTGTACTACATCCGTATGACCACCCCATGCAGCTCCTCTTAATGCAGTTCTCTTATCATTATCTGTTTGGTCCACATTAGCTCCATGTTTTAATAATATTGATACAACATCAGAATGACCACCTGATGCTGAGGCTCTTAGTGCTGTGCAGCCATCATTTGAACTTTGATTAACGTTTGCTCCACAGTTAACCAGTAAATACACAACATCTGCATGACCCTGTTTTGCTGCAAGCATGAGTGGAGACTCCCCTGCTGGGTCAGAATAATTAACGTTTGCACCATGTTGTAACAAGATCTTTACTACCTCTGCATTACCATTGAAGGCAGCATTGCAAAGCTGTGTTCTTCCAACACTGTCAACCCGATCAACTGAGGATCCTTTTTCAAGGAAAGCTTTAATGGATTCTTCTGTTTCTCTCCCATAGCTAACAGCTAACTCCCCTGAGTGATCAATGTTACCCACATCTGCACCAGCATCTAATAGAATCTGCAAAGCCTCCTGCTTTGGAAGATCTGTGGCAGCTAGAGTCTCAGAAAGAGGTGCACCACTCCATAGGAGCCAGAGTGCAAAGTGCTCTTGTGTTAGCTCTTCTTTAAATGAAGCACGGCTCAAGTGAACAGCAAACTGGTGGAGATCAACAGATTGTTTATTGCTTGCCAGCAGTGTGCAGCGCAAGGCAAGCATAGCATGACCATCAGATGGTGAACACAAGTACTTTGGAGTACAATGCTTTACATCAATTAACCACTCAGCAAAGGAATGGTGGAATATACATTTTGAATCCTCAACATCAACCACCACGTAATTCATTGATTCTAAAATATCTTGGAATTGTTTATTCGAAATAGAAGAATTCCTGGTCCAAACAGCTTGATACAGGTCATCTGCTTTTAGAGGTTTTTGTGAAGCTAGAATAACGTTCAATACGAGTCGCATTTGATTGAATTGCTCCTCTGAATACAAGCGGTTGGACAGCCAAAGGTATAACCCATTCAATGTACCTGGAATATCCTGCACATCATCAAGAGAAAACAACTGTTCCTCAATCCCGTCCAAAACTTTCTCCAGATAAAGAAAACATCCATTGCTCTTGATATGCAGCTGATTAAATATTTCGGCTGTTTCGCGGGTGAGGTATTTACGGAGCTCTTTGTCATCATCTAAACGATTTAGGATATATCCTTGGATGTCTTTGACAACATGAGCTTTACGCAAGTCATCAAGGGTCAGTTTACGAAACCCCGTGAACATTTTAGTCACGGTTTTAGACTGCTTTCGCGCACTAATTACAAGAAAAAGCCACTGCGGTAGCAAATCATAATGTGTGGCCACTAACTCGGCGATAGTTCGACTGCCGGAAAATACTCCGGAATCAAAAGAATGCAGGAATGACTCGTCTATAGAGTCCACAACGACCACGAAGACGTCCTCTGGTGGTGTGATAGAGTTCAATGGCAATAAGATTCCTTCTTTGAATGAAACATCAGGATTTTTAGCGCACTGTTCGAGCTTCAGAGCGTCTTGAATCTGTGGGTCACTGAACTTTTCCCTATAGGAATTCAGAGCTTCTGCTTTCGATAGTTGTTCAGCTAAGCTTCGGACAAACTCAGAGACAGAAACAGTGTTGTAGTTGTGAGCCTCACAGAAGTGGTAAGCCAGTACTTTCTGAGATAAATCGTATTGAGGGCCATCCTTGGTGCTAGGAAAAATCAGCTCTTTCAAAAGAGTAGTTTTCCCCGAGCCTGGCCCGCCAACAATAAATGCGCCTTTAGTTTTCAGATCTTCTTGATCTTTTCTTCGTTGAAGACAAGTAAGTATCTTCTCGAAGACCCAGTCTCGTCGGTAAAAACTCCTACAACTTCTAGCTGTTGTAGTCATCTTTCTAAGTGCCCCTAACCCTCATACCAGAGCTTCATGCTGTTGCTGAAGCCTTGAAATGAAGAACAGCAATACAAGATTTGAATGCACGAGGGCTGCCACACTGACTGCCCCTGGGGATACAGAAACAGATCATGAAAGAAATATGACACTTCAAATGACAACTTGTCACTTCAGTTCCGCATCACTTCAAATGGCGTTCCAGAACTGTTTGTTATTCTTCAGAGTTCCGTCAAAATTATTCTCTCGTTTCCTTGCTAATGATGTTTAGAGAAAGGCTGTTAATCCTTTTGTGACCTAAAACAGAGATGATTAGATTTTTTTCTATTAGTTTCATGGGGTTTCTTCGCAAGCAAGGTCTTTGTCATTTGAACTTGCTTTTTTTGAAAAACCACAATATCATCTTTCTTCTTGCTGACTGCTCTCGTTGGTCAACTATAGTTTCCTTCTATACCAAGTACACCCACTTGAATGTAAACAAAAGCTCCCAGTAGGAGAGTTATTTCTACAAGAAGATGTAAACATAACTATCTCTTTCAACAAACGGTTCAAAACCCTTGGAGTGGTCTTGCTTCCGGACCGTGAGAATGCATGCTTACGTAGGATTACATCATCACTTGCCAAAATATTTTGAACACTGCGTTTATAAAATAAAAAAACAAAACATTTTCCTTTCTCTAGATAAAAATATGCGTAGAACATGTTGATTGTTGTTTCTGTTGGCGTCAGATCTAATCGTTTGTCTGGTTATTGTTTAGTTTCAAATACGCACTCGACTGATATTATTTTTATAGCAAGCTTCGGTCATTTCCTTTGACAGTTTTTGCGGTTTTTTTCGCGCCCAAGCCCATATGGACTCCCATATCACCTAATTGCATTAGGTTTAAAGATCAGAAATTTTGATCAATCTTTTTTACTATGACAAAATCTCGCTGCTGTCGAAAGTCTATGTAAACAATAGCGTTTGCTTTTTCAGCTGAAAAATCAATTTTGACTCGATTGCTTGGTCAAGGCATCATCATCATTATCATTATCATTATCATCATCATGGTGACTTCAATAGGATGAGAACGCAGCAACGGCCGATGATATAATTTTAGCCCTTAGGCCGATATAGCTTATAATAAAGCCGTTGACACAAACGGATTTTTATACGCCAATTTTGAGTAACAAAGAAGAACGAAAAGTTGTCACGCTTGTATCTTTTTCAATCTTATTACTTCATGATGCTGTTTAGAATAAGCACCAATATAGTTAGGAATGAGAGAGATAAACAAATGTACGTTAGGCATTTTTAAGAACAAAAAACAGACGCTAATTCCTGCTTGATTAACCGACCGAGGATCAATGGGGTTTGAACCGCTTGTAACTTTCAATGGAATCGAGTGGTTAATTGTCTTCGATTTTTTTTTTTTTTTTTTTTGTCCATTCTTTTTTCCTTTGTTGCCAGTTATACGACGCGTATTCTTAGACAGGGACTCAAAGGCTACCAGAAAGCTGCTGCGTATGCCGGGGGAGTTGATGATGATACAAGGCACCTTACAGCCCTCCCTTTACGAATGTTGTGCCAACGTATTTTTTTCCTACTTGTCTTCTTCTCTCCCCCGAGAATAGACGTTTCATACCTAAACTACCACAATCCTCTACAAAATCTCTTTTCATATTCAAATGTTAAAACTCCTTTGAGAATATCAAGACAATAGAAAATTAAACAAAAAAGCTACCGAAAGGGATTCCTGGGAGTGTAGGTATAAAACCTCATAATGCTTGAGGCCTATTTTTTCTGCAGTGCGAATAAATGGTTGTGGGTTTCCACTGCATGGTTAAGATATATTTATATTCCAGCGATTTCTCCCTTAGTGTTTTTCAAGCTTGGAGGTTCGGAGACATTAATGTTGAGGACACACCCAATGAATTCCGAGGCACCAGCCCTGTAATCCTTGCCGTACCCAGGCCACACCTGTTCAATATATATTTTTTTTATCAGGTACCTCCAGCTGTTATCTTGATTGCTTAAACGGGCGTGACAGCTACTTTTAATTCGCCAGATTTTGCTATTTCCGTGTTTTGATGTTTGTAAAACGTACGATTAACCCAGATTTATGACACCTAATTACAAACCGGGTTGTTACAACGTGTACGGTGCCAGTTGGACTAATGTCACAAATACCATTCAATCTGCTTGGTGTTGTTACCATACCTTTCTGTTTGAAAATACTTTTATTCAGTACGAACTAGCTTGTACGGGTAAACAACCGTCTGCACGCAGGCTGACGCAGGCTAGTACGAACTGCCCAATACAAATTATATTTCAATTTCAATTTCAATTTCAATTTCAATTTTCAATTTCAATTTTATTAAAGAAGAAATAATTTACACAAAATGTATTTAACCTGCATTTAGCTTAATAGCTAGT
>JAAAQI020126238.1:0-14507 GCA_011800005.2 Stichodactyla mertensii
TTCTCGCCACGTGGCACAGAAACTTCTTCTATTCTGGCTTGTTTAGAGGACATGAGCCCTTCGTCCTGAGCTTTTCTTTTACCCACGACTTGGTTGAGTAAAGATTTCATTGCCTCTACAGAGGATACAATCTCGTTGAGGCCAAGTTCGGCCCTTAACTCATCGAGGTCGACTTCGACCCGGTCAGAATCATCATTGCTCGCTTCGAGCGACGATTGAACTGGTTTTGAACTCACTCCAGTCGAAGTATCGTCATGAATTATAATGTCTTCATGTTCCAGAGTAGGAATGTGACTCATAGCTTCGATAAACCAAAAAATTTCAAGCGAAGTTTTGAACACACTGACAGCAGCAAACGCACTAAAGGAAGAATGATTTATACGGCTTACTCGAGCTGTTTATATTATACTATTTTGCATAACAATGCTATTCTTTGAAGTGTGACCGCTGACTCTAGCATTACAAAGGAATGCAAATTTAGCCCATAATGCGCAGTGTATAGAAAGAGAATTTGGTATTGCCGTGACAGTTATGGGCCACCGTAGCTGACAACCTTATGAGAAGTATTTCAAAGTTTAATGCAAAGAAAAGCCGCGTTCCAAGGGACGGTTCATGGCGTTGTTCTTCTGTGATCTTCTGATTTGAGTTGAATTGAACAGAAAACAGCGAAAATTACGCCGCCTAGTCCATCAGTTCGCTGTAGCTGAATAGCTTTCGATCCCAAAAATCCTTTTTATCTTGAAAATTTCCTTCTTGATTGAGGTTTTTACGAGTACCGTTTCCACAGTGAATCATGATAAGTGGAAGAGAAGTTGCCATGAACTTGGTGCAAATCTCTAAATTTTTCGCTGTTTTTCAGTGGAATATCCTTCAACTGACTCAAGCAGTGGCTTTTCAAAGTTCATTTGACAATTCCAGTTATTTATCTGGCAGTTTGTCCCTTTTCATGGCTTTTTAGTTTAGATTTATACCAAAAATAGTTAAACATTTTCGTGTAAATTTGCTCTGCCTTTCTTCCCGCTGTTAGTTCAAAGCAAGCAGTGATGTCAGCATTCAAATGGCTTCTTTAATATCATTGGCTTATAAATGACATTGGCTTATAAATGACATGTTTTGTGATTGGTTAAAGTGAAGTGATGGGCGAGATAATGCAATTAATGATCCGAAATGGTGCAATTAATGCTTAAATCACACTATTTTTTTTATCAGATTGCAGAAAACACTGGTGATTTCAAAATGGATATGATTAAAGTTGAAAGAGCTTGTAATTTCATTACCCTACTTTGTCCGAAAAATATGCCCACAATCCCCATCTTTGAAAAAATATATCTTCAAAACAAATTCGTTGAATCCCACTTTTTTTATTTTCCCTACTCTAGCACTGATCAAAATTAATGTTTGTGCCAAGTTTAAAAAAAAATCGTCGATAAAAAATTGCACGATCGCATTACCTTAATTGATAGGAGATTAAAATAGTAACAGTTTACTATGGGAGGGAAAGGGGGTACTCCCTTTGTCCAAGTGCCAGGGGTGATCGGCGATCCTTTTAGGGTTAAAAATATCTCCCGTGCGAACCTTTTAGGGTTTTCGATACAAACGTCAGATACGTAACATGACTACGTACCTTTTAGGGCCAATTATTATTAATTCTCTTTATTGAACAACATTAAAGACCAGACTAGAAAGATGTCATCAGTTACTGACTACCATAAACGATATCAGTGCAATATCAAGTTTCATCAGTTTAACAAAGTTAATCTTCTCTTGTGACAAAGACGTCATATATAGTCGTACCTTTTAGGGGTTGAAATCAACATGGCTTCAAAAGCCCTTTTAATTTGTGCGTACCTTTTGTTAGGGGTCGTTTTCTAAACCGACCGCCGATCACCCCTACCACTTGGACAAAGGGAGTACCCCCACCCCCGGGGTTACTACGTCTCATAGTCCAAGGCAACTTTAGTCTCCTTCGCAGAAGTTATTAATGTCACTAATAACGGCTGCGAAGGAGACTGAGACAAGCTAAGACACAGGAAACCTATTTCCTTTATAAACTATAATAATCTTTACCTCGAATCTTAGTCTGGCTCCCTGCGCTCAACGAAAAGAATTAAAAAAATTACTTTTTCAATAGACCTTGTTGTTACTTCTTGCAACTGATAAAAACGTTGAGTATTTAGGCTACTACTGAATCGAGTTTCTAAGCCCACAAGCATACGCGCGCATAATTTCCATCGAATTATTATGGTAAAAAGATTGAAGAAATATATGTGTTTTGAACTTCAAGAAGGTAAAAACCTTAAATTTTGCACGGGACTATATACTTTTTATGTGCTTATTTGAAAACTAAGGCCCGGGTCGCACTTGGACCAATTTTTCAAATTGTTCAAACATGTCCAGTGCAAACACTGAACGAAACGATTGTGCAACAATTCCAGTTCAATTTATTTGAGGTCGCACTGTCGAAATAATCGCCAACGCAATGTTAAGGTGTTGAAGGATCAACGTAAAGTGTACTATCATATCGTATGACAAAATAATTTTTTGGCGCGTAATAATAATTCTTCCCGCTCTTCGAGAAGTAAACAAGTAACAGTTCGCGAGTTGAATGCTTCGAAATGGTTTTAGACGACCGAGAAATGTTTTTACTCTTGTACTTGTACATGACATTTGCGATTCAAGCTTGAAACATGCAAAGAGCTATAATATTGTCATGTGTTGCCCGTAATCGGGCATTGCAAGGTCAACTATTGGCGATGAATCGAAGACGTGCTATCCAAAGACGCAGAGCTCGTCGACGATTCTGGATGCTACTACGGCCACGCACTTCATGGTCCGCTTGTCCGCATGGTCCAATTGTAGAAATAAGGATTCATGTTGATTCAACTGCGTAGGCTAGTGTTGATCCTGTGTTCTCGAGAACACGAAAGACATACAACGGCAATGTGAGCCGAAGTAAATACTCTTTCAGCGCATCAATATAAGAAATGCCTGACGTTTTTATCGCCGTTTTGTTTGTTGAACGAGATAACTCCTGCTAAAAGGCAGTACATTGGCGTCTTAAAAGTTTTCTAGCGAAACGCAAATTCAGAACGGTTCAAAAGAAATCGGTTGCACTTGTATCGGTACAGCGATGACAGTATTTTGACAGTTTTTCACTAAACTAAACAGATTTGTTAGATTTGTTAGATTTTGCTCCTAAAAATCTATGTCATATCAAAATTTTTCAAAAAGAGGCTGTCTTAGTAAAAGCCGCCCACTGAATTTATTTTGAAAAATGAATTCTTCTCAAACTCAGGCTATTGAAAGACTTTATTAGTTTTATCACTGAAATGAATTTAGTTTGGCTGCGCTGTCTATTCTGGCTGCGCTAGGAGCCGTTAAAAGTATTGACGGCCTTGGGCCAGTAATGAGCCCTGGCCGCCCGAAAATTAAGCACGTATTCACAACGCTGTATACAAGTCATTCCATAGTTTTCAGAAACGTTTTTTTACACCGAACTGTAGGTAAACTATTGTAGTTTCCCTACATGAAAAGCTTTATTCAATCAGTTTAGCCGTTACCAAGAAAACCAGCAGATTGTGAGCCCTACTTGAGACAATGTCAGCGAGAACTGAAAAATGACCAAAAAATACGAGCTTGATTTGAAAAAGTGGCACCTATTTACAAGCTTTTGCCTATATAACCGAAGAGTTCTATCATTTTGTGATACAAATCAGCAATAACCTGTGTACGTTTTCATTTTTTAAAAAGTTATGACTGTTTTTGTTGGTATATCTTGGAGAGATTTTCGAGTTGAAGTATCAAATCGGTATGGCATCGTACGAGTGACATTTTAAATAAAATACCGCTCACCTCCTTTCTATGCCGGCTTCTTTTCCTCTCAAGCCATGCTAGAATCCCTTCAGATCATAAAAAGTCCATATACATCCCGTATGGAGAGAATATTGATCGTTTGTAACATTCATACACCGGCCCGAAGTGTTCCAGTGGTGAGTCATCAAAGGCTCGATATCATGGCTTTTCATCAATACGTATTGTTTCTCTCTTGAGATTGGCCGTGCAATACATTTTACAGAGAACGTTTCCCAAAATATTCGAGGATAAATTTAAATGGAAAAAGTTAGGAAGAAGGACTTAAAACCCGAGAATACTATTCACAAACATCATTCTAAAATCTAAGTATTGCGTGTTATTGCTGCTTTCGCAGATGTTCGAATTATTGGGGGAGACCGCTGCTATAGCAGACAGACAGACAGACAGACATGATTTGATTGGAACCTTATAACACAAGTTACATCAGCGACTACCCAATAAATATAAGAAAAAAAAGATAAATTATATAGTTAATTATTATATATAATATATATCTAAGTAGTAGGCAAGGGACCGCACGAGCCCCTTTTTGGACGGGGAAAGGGACGGGAAAGGACGGGTACATTAATTATTTATCAAAACATTAGCATAAAATGACGGACAGAGTGTTTTGGAGTTGCCATGGCGACCCAGTGACGTCATAGGACTATTGTTGGGCACATTTGAACGAGTCTTTTGTTGTACGAATCCATTTATAAAGCGCGGGTCATTTGAATTCTATTCTTAAAAACATTGAGATGGCGAGAAAACCAGAAAATAGTATGTTCGTGGATGAAGTCGATATGCATGAAAGAAACCAAGTTTTACTTTTTACTCTCCAACAGTTTTTCATCTGGTATATGCGGATCAGTGTGTGGAGCCTATCTATGCGGTGAGAAAGAGACAGTGTTATGGCTGTGACACAGACCTTGATCCTAGTCAAAGACATCATGATTGTTTGATGCTGACCGAAGAGGAATCGTGGAACTTATTTTACGATGAAGCCAAAGATGCTGTTGAGGGCGAAGAGGTTTGGAAAAGGGTGTTTGGCTTGTGTTATATGATGAATGTTCCTCTTCACTACTCTGCGTGGAAAACCTATGTAGAAGAACTTTACAAAATGCTATGGACCTTAGTATATCTTTTACGCTGACAACTACTTGGTCTGGATAACGAACTCAGTCTCATTGAAAAAGTTCAAATCATTCTATCCAACGAACAGGTCAAAATTCGAGATTTTGTACCCTGCCCTGAAGAATTTTTTAGGAAACAAGAAGAACCTATGGAACTTAATACTTCTTTGTCTAAGCTATGCTTGTAATGTTTATGTAAATTTTGAATAAAAGCCGTAAAAACAATTAATCTATTGTTCTCGTAATGTATATAAAGTATAGGCTCTCTCAAGCTAGCCATTTGCGATATCCAGCGATTAGACTTGGATCAATATTTTTGAAAATTTCTGAATCAAATCGCCACACGTTTAACTTGCCAAGTTTTTGCCTTACCTGATAGGATCCGTAACAACACCACAATACTTTGGGAAACAATAATGAAGTCTGTGAGAAATGAATGCTGTTTTATCGCTGAAGGCAATAGTGGCTGTACAGTAGTGAAACTCCCCTATGTCTATTTTACTATGATTCTAACCCACGAGTTTAAGATCCTTGAAACTGGAGAGAAGTTTACCAGTTACGAAACTAATGCTCTGTTACTTCACAAACGATGTACCAAGAAATAGTAGTACTTGTAATGTGCTTTTGATAAGAAAATAAAATAAACTTTGTCTTGGAGTTTGGAGTTTTGGAGTTTGTTTACTAAAACTGCCCAGTATACATATTTTTTACTCTCAACGAGTTTCACTTAATGTTTTAGCTTTAAATAATATTTTTCCGCTTTTAACAAAATCGAGGGACAAAAGGGACAGATAGACATATAGTTCACTCCCAAACTCTATTTTATTTGCACAATCCTATATTGCTACATCCTTCATGAATTGCTTCCATGTTTTCCATTGACATCTTATGATCATGGATGTGAGGGGACGCTTATCTTTTAAGGTTCTTGTTTTTACCAGGACTTGTTCAAATTCTTGGTATGACGTATTAAAGATAGGTGTTGGGAATGGAGTACCAAGCGAACTAGTTAAAATATAATTACACAACAATCTAGCTAATCTTCCATTTCCATCTGAAAAGGGATGCAAATCAAGAAATTCAAACGCAAACCATGCAACGATTTTGAAAAAAGATTCAAACTATTCACTAGGATTCACTTTGACTCTGAAAAAGAGAATTATAACGATCTTATAGCAAAATAACAGCATCCGCCATGTTTTCAGGGCGTTGATAATAATAAAGTGCTCCATTCCATTCGGTAACCCTAGGGTTAGAGCTAAACTGTCCTGGTTTGGTGTAACCCTTTGCAAGTTTTATATCTTTTCCGACTTTTTTATGAGCTTCTTTAATCATCGCTTCTTCCAACAATCTACGCCATTCCCCTTGTGTAGGAATAACGTTATCGAGATAGTAAAAGGTGTTCGAGGAGAGTTTAGCTTATCTGTAGGGATGTCGAATGACAAGAGCTAGAAATGCACGTCTCCACTTCGTTCTCTATTTGAACTCCATGTCCTTCACCCATGTTGCAGTACCAAAGGAATCGTACCTCATAGCGGTGTTGGATTTTCCTAATCTGATCAGGATCCTAGCGATATTTTATCCGATTCCAATGGTCATTAAAACTAATTATGTCATCAATCCTACTTAAACAAGACTTGCTTAACTGAAAATCGATCATATCCGCAACCGTTGAATGAAAGTCCATGGTGCTTGACATACTGTATTAGTTTACAAAGCACATGTCTCGCATTAATAAAATTTACGAGTATAAGGGTTGAAAGTTTTGTAATTGACTACGCTTTTTTTCGTAACATCTTGTTTCGAAAATAGTTTGTTCAGCTAAAGTTTTCGCTGGTTTATGGCTGACTCCGTTGCTTCTTCCCAGCTGTAGTCGCCCATGTCCATAAGGTTTTTCCTGGTCTCCATGACCTTTTTATAAGTAGGATCTTTTTTCAAATGGTGCAACCATTTTAGGTGTTCAAACAAGACCTCCCTGAGCTCTTTTCTGTAAGTAGTTACCAAAGCATTATTCGCTTTGACTTGTGCTACTTCATCGCTGTCCCCACTTTGCTGGTATTGCTGTACCAACGCTTCCCATTCCTCCTGATGCCTTTTGATGTCTTCGTCTTGAAGTTTTCTCCAGACATCCTCCTCTTTCTCCTGACTGTCATCTTCAGTGGAGTCAGCGCTATCTTCAACACTATGCAAACTTGATCCATCTTCATAAGAGTTGGACTGAGACATAATGCTTTGATCTTCTCGATATTCACTTTTAAAATAAAGTCACTAGTTATAGCTTCTTCTTTTTACATTTTTGTTAAAGTGGTATCCTTATGGGATCTATCATATGCGAAATTATGACGTCACATTAAACGAGGCAGCAAGGACAGAAAGAGATGGAGCGCGAGTCCTTCCCATAATAATATGCGACTATACGAATAGAAGTTGCTTGGTAAACACATCTACCCTACATCGACTTGTCATCGATTTGACATCGACTTGTCATCGATTTGACATCGACCATACATCGACCTGACATCGACCTATAACCTTCCCATAATGCAGCTAAAGCATCCACTCAATAAAAGACACCAAATATAATCGATGCTAACATTTTATGGTCAGTCTTTGAACGGTAAACATGCCTTACAAATACAGAAGAAACTGTCCCATTTGTCAAAAGCCTTATCTCCAATACCTCAGTGATCACTTGCGGCAAGTACACAATCTACAAGGAGACGAGAGAAAACAATGGCTAAGAATGGCTTCCTTCTCCTTGCCGAAGGAAAATATTGTTTGTTCTTTGAGAGCCCATTCCTTTGACGCGGTCCACAGTTAAAACATCTCATAGTAGTAAAGTGTCGAGAGCTTGTATCAGTAAGAAAAGGTCTTATTCAGAAGCGAATCCAACAGTTAAACCGTGTAAACAACTTAAAGGAGAACCAGCCTTGATGACTAAGCCATATGCTGGTTTCAGTTTTCGACACAATTTTTCACTTTTTGTGGTTGGCCCAACACAAAGCAGAAAGACTCATTTCGTTCAATAGATATTAGAGAAAGACCGCATTCTGTACGAGAAAAAGAGAAAGCGTCGCATTCTTTGGTACTATACCCAGTGGCAAGACGGATACGAGAAAATGAAAAGGTTGTTCAAGAAGGAAATTACTTTTACACAAGGATTGCCCAAATTTTCTGATGATTTGAGCGAAATTGATGGTGACTGCAATAACATTATTATTCTGTATGATTTAATGGCTGAAGCAATTGACAGTCCTATCGTGTCTAGGTTAATTACTCAAGGTCGCCACAGAAACGCTAGTATAATACTTCTTGTACAGAACATGTTTCCTAGGGGGAAATACAATACTGATATCAGTCGCAACGCCCAATATATGGCCCTTTCCGAAGCCCTAGTGACGGGAAGCAAATTGGTATTGTTGCAGACCGAATGTTTGACAGACAGCGAGATCGTTTCACGGAAGCCTTCCATAGAGAAACAGAAAAACCCTTTGGGTACTTGCTTGTGGATAATAAACCTGATACGCCCGGAGACAAACAGGTTATAGGCGATACAAGCGGTACCAGGATTTGTTGCCACTCTGAGGGTAGAAAACTCCATCACGTCCAAGGTTTATCCTTCGCGTGATGCCCTGAATTCTTTTAGCAGTCGGTGAATACCAGCAAGTTGTGGTTCCGAGTTTTTATTCGACACAAATACTGTATACAGGATGCGAAAAAATTGTAGGTCGCATTTATTTGTTTTGTTATATTTACCAGTAATTTATCGAGTCCCGAGTTGAGTATTAAAACATACTATTCTAAACCAAACCTTGGACATTCAGTATGAGATTGCAATGCCAGTTAAAACAGCTTGAACGAATACATTAATATTTAATATTAAGTAGCACACTGGCCGATGCAACTGATGTAGTTTATAAACTATGAAGCCACTTAGACTTATCAGTACGGTTCGTCCTTTTTAGGCGAAGATGACCATGGCTTCAGACCTTAGAAATGCTTTGGATGCGATGGTTCCGGAGGTGGCTGTTAAGGCCGATCAAGTCTCTGCTGGCGGCTGGGGCCTTATTCGTCTCTTCTGCAATGAGGACTTCCGTAAGTCTTGCACGCCAAGCAGGGCGGTCCTGAGCAAGGGTCTCCCAAATGTTGATGTCAATACTCAGGCTTTTCAGGAGACTTTAAGGCAGTCCTTATTCCTTTTCTTCTGTCCTCCAACTGAGCGCGTGCCTCGACATACTTCACCATACAGCAACTGTTTAGGTAGACTGTTGTCGGCTTGGGGCCTTCTACAGACTAAGGGTGTGCCTGCTTGGGAGGCGGGTTTGCTTTAGAACTTACGTGTCGGGACTTCATCCCGACGACGACGACGACGACGACGACGACGACGACGACTAGTGTGGACGTGGGTTTTTGGTCTCTCCAACTTTCGAGGCAAGCCAAGCTTAAAGCGCCGAAGCAAGACTAAACAGTATCGTGGGATACTTTGCTGATATTTGTGATCAGGTATAGGTGCCTTAAAGCGAAATCTCGATAATATTTAGTAGTATTTTTTCCCCCTTCTTGAGTTTAAGCTTCACGATCTGTATCAAAATGTCGGCTGCACAAGCTGGTAAAGCAAAGCAAATGGTCCTGGAAGATGGACTGGGATCTACTGGAATGCAAACGTAAGGCTAAGCTACTTGCAGCTTTTGAAGACACACCGAAGAATGAAAATGGAAGAAGGATATATGTCTGTTATAAAAGATCTCTGGGAGAAGGCACATGGTACGCCGAGTTGAATTTAACGAGCCAAAACGTACGTGATCATGCAGCAAAGCTGGAACAAACCATGGGGAACGTTAGAGAGACTATAATATGAAGTATTGGACAAAGAGAATCGGTTACTAAGGAAAATGATTCGAGAAAAGACACGTTTAATGTTTATATTTTGATTTCAAGGGATGTCAACCAAACTACAGATACGAATTTGAATATTACTTCCAACAGCAAAGTTCCAGAGCTAACAGAACAACGAGAGATTGAGTACCTGTTGTCCAGGGCATCCGTTTTCTATGCTTCAGTGATGGAAACCGCAGGAGACTTTCAGAAACGTAGATTGGACCGCGAATTAAACAAAAGCCAACCAAAACTGATATTTGAGTATATAATTCAGCGATAAACCTTTATACATAGTTAAGAAATAAAATTATTATTTACAAAACGACGACGTTTCGACGCTGCCAGAACGTCATTATCAAGTCAAAATTAAGCAACAGTAAAACGTTTTGCCCGTATTGAGTCAGACGTTCTGGCAGCGTCGAAACGTCGTCGTTTTGTAAATAATAATTTTATTTCTTAACTATGTATAAAGTTTTATCGCTGAATTTCATTATCAAATGTTTTAATAAGAAAATTCTTATTCGAAAGCTGATATTACAATTATTAACACAGTCATTAGCTTGCTTGTGGAGCGGCATCTATTTTGCGGCACAGAAAAGCTGTATGTTGGATGTTTTTTGGAAATTATGGATTGTGAATTGTACCCTGTATTCCGTTGTGGCGGTATTTTTAATCACCAGGGGATGGAAAAAGCAGGGTAATGGTTTTGAAAGGGCGAAAAGAGAACTCTCTCGGAAATTGGAGAAAGAATTTGTTAATCAAGCGAGTGAATTAAGGAAAAAGATCTCTATCGCAAAAGCTGAGCTGGAAAAGATTCAAGCAAACCGAACGATCACAAAGAAGGGAAGAACAAACAGACAGCTAATATACAAATTAGGTACTCCCTAATAGCGGAGCTCGCAGTTTATTTTTTTATCTACGTGACTGGATTGAAGCAATGCATGGATAATTCTTATAGATATTTTTTCCCGGTTGTTAAGAGATATTTCATAATAAGCTGTTAAAAATGAAAATTCATTGGGTAACGGGGAAATTTTACGTTGAATTCGAGTCGCTTCGGTATTTCTAGTGAAATTTAATGTGGAGGCAGGGCATTTATAATAAGATAACAACGATTTTTAAAACATATTTTGGATAATAATGCATTTATGTTTCTGCAAGCTAATATTCTCGGAAAAATTCCGAGCTCCTGGCGGGATTCGAACCCACGACCTTCAGGTTGCTAGCCGATGTTCTAACCCCCTGAGCTACAGGAACTCATGTGAGCGAGCGAGGTCATGATGGTATTTAGCCAGGTCACTTAGGACGAACGCTGTTTGCATATTTTGGATGTTTTTACGCGAGGCTCTAGGAAGCCATTGCCTGTCGGTTGTCAAGGGAACGAATGAAAAACAAGCTGAATTTGAATGATGACTATTCGTAGTATAGTATTCGCTTTTGATGAAAAAAACACCTCTTCATTTAGTTATACCTGCCTAATTCTTAACTTTTTGCATATAAAACAAAGTAAGAAGCTAGGAATATTACTAAGCTTGGGTCAAAATGTAAAAATATGTGGATTCCTGGCTGAAAACCTTCATGAAAACAAGCCAAAATAGTTCTGTCAAGCGAGAGAAACGATGCGGAAATTCTTTGAAAATTAAGTTAGATTACAAAAAAACTACAAGATTATTCAAAATTAAGTCAATATGTTCATACCTTGATGAAGAATACAGATACCAACAAGTAGGACATACATTTTTTTTATTCTAGTAAACGGATTTAATTTAACGGACTTTCCTTTTGTATTTTAGTTCAATTTCTAAGTGTTCTACCCACTGAAATTATCAAAAATATCCAAAGAAATTTAGGGGTTTTGAATCGACAATGCAAGGCGCTCAAACAGTGTACTTGTTGAAAAACTCGTAAATTACGAGCTAAACTTACACTTTTCCTTGAAAACAGTTGTTTCTAGCTCATTAGTTCTTGTTCTGTCTTGAAAACAGTGGATTCTCTCTTGGATAATGTTTTCTATTTGTTCTAACAGTAAATATTTTACGGTAAAAGTTTTCAAAAGCAAAAACTGCTCGGATGTCGACACGCGTTAGATTCCCGCCAAAGAGCAATCAGCCAATTAGCATCGCGATGGGCACGGACGGACGGACGGACGGAAGTGACGTACATCCAAGCCATGAAAAATCCACTC
Organism: Stichodactyla mertensii; assembly: GCA_011800005.2. NCBI lineage: Eukaryota > Metazoa > Cnidaria > Anthozoa > Actiniaria > Stichodactylidae > Stichodactyla > Stichodactyla mertensii. The sequence continues at coordinate 12,049 of JAAAQI020126238.1, forward strand.
GATGGGTATGTGGCTCTGCTATTATTACAAGAATGCGGAAAATATCTGCAGCATCCTTAGTAAATTACATGGAAAGGAAGAAGTGGGAACTCTGGAAATTGAAAAGGCTATTTCATAGAAGAAAGAAAGTGGAGAAGTCTAGAGCACTTAATAAGAGGTTTGAATGTGCTCTGAAGCAGTATACTCAGCATTTAATGAGATGGTCAAAAAGGACGTCGAGAAGAATAAGCCAAAGTATAATGCTACCCAATCTGACGAAGAAACTAATAACTTATTTAACGACATTATGAATGCCAGCACCTATTGGAAAACTTTACGGGAGAAACGAGACACTGGGAATGTTAATCCCAAGTGGCTGGAAGTTATCGAAGGTGCAATGGATAGCAGTATTCCGCCACCTGATGACGACAATGACAAATGGGAGCTGACAACAAACCAAGCTGTACAAGTAATACAAAGGAAACGGAATTGGAGCGCTCCTGGTCCTGATAGGATTGCTAATTATTGGTGGAAGTATGCGTATGCCCTACATGAGGAGGTAACAAAGATCCTCCTTGCTATCCCTACCACCGAGGGGTACCCGTCATGGTTTTCTGAAGGAAAGACAACGCTTATCCCCAAACCAGGAGTGTTCAGTAATGAGAACCAGCGGCCTATTACGAGTTTGAACACTATCTACAAGTGGTACACTGCATGTTTAATGGCTCCCATCAATTACCATCTGGAGAAATACGATCTTATGGAAGGTCAGCAAAGAGGTGCTAAGGCTGGTTGCAGTGGAACTATGGATAATTTACTGATTGATGGTACTACAGGACTGTGTGAGAAGTAAGCGTGAGCATGGCGTGGATAGAAGAGAAGGCTGTAAGAAACGAAATATTTCAAGTTACGTAATAGGATTAGTAAAGACAAAAATAGTTACATCCCCAAACAAAACAATGGTTTCTATATGTAGAACGAATTAATTAGATAGAAAGAGGCAGTAAGAGGCAGTAGGACGCAAAGAAGGCAGCGAACAAGTAGAAGACCGTCAAAGCAAGGAACGAGATTGAAGAAGAAAGGAACAACATCGAATAAAAGAAGTATACGTTAAAGGCAAAGAACAGAAGAAGAAAAGAGATTTACAGAGAGGAAGTCATGAAATTAAGGACAGTATTATGAAGTTTGTTTATTCATGCATTTATAAAACTTAAGGAACAATATTATAGTTTTTTTGTTTGTTTGTTTGTTTTTTGTTTTGTTTTGTTTGTTTGTTTGTTGTTTTGTTTTGTTTTTTGTTTTTTGTTTTTGTTTTTGTTTTTTGTTTGTTTGTTTGTTTGTTTTTTTTTGAAGTTGAAATAAGTTAAGTATATTTTTATTTCGTGCTTTAATTAAATTTAAGATAACGTTGTTGTAAAAATCGCCTTATCATGAGTCCTATTGCCTCCGCAAGACTCGTCTTGACAATTTGGAGGCCCGTCCGGGAAATGAAACGCCTACGACTCTGTTGATCATGAGTGGTTGTGCACCATGATGAAAATTCACAGGTTTCCCGCATGGATATGTCGCAGCATAAAGAACTTGTGTTCATCTTGGAACACTAAAATTGCTGCCAAGACAAAGAATGGAATGGAAACATCGCAGCAGATTAAGGTGCTGCTATCGACGCAAGCTGCTATGAGAGACATCGGCTTAGAACTGAACCAAAGAAGTGCTCAGTAATGAATGTGAAGAGTGGGAAGCAAGTGTGCAATGGATCGAGAGTTATTCTAAAAGATGCATCGGCGATTGCTAGCCTTAATGAAGAACGATATAAGTTCTTTGAGGTTTTAGAGAATCTGAGACAAGACGACAAATTGGTTCCACAATACGCATCAAAGACATACCTTCAGAGGGTATCTGTTATATGGTCTAGTCCGCTCTCTGACTGGAACAAGGTCAAGGCTTCTAACCAGTTTGCATTACCTACATTATTGTACCTGATGTGGACTCAGACTTGGCCTTTGTCTGAGCTAAGACAAATTGACCGAGAGGTGAGGAAGATTATTGTTGAGAATGGTGGGCGACATCCGACAAGTTCGAATGCACTACTGTACTTGCCAAGGAGCATCGGTGGAAGGGGGTTGCGGTCAGTGGAACTGGAATATAAGATTAAGATCAAGGCTGCACTGAAGATCTACGAAAACCCTGACCCAGTGATTCGACGAGAGCAGCTGAACGAGGCCATCATTCCTTGGGCAAGGATGCAGCAGCGTTTGCTAGAGAACTTGACCTGGAACTGAAGTTATTTTACCCTCAGCCTACTTGTTCCAAAGTGGGAGTCGAAGGGATTTGAAGTAAACAGGTTAAGAGAGTTCTGAAGCAAGCCCAAGTCGACAAGCTCATCAGAGAAGTTGAAGATTAACCGCCACCCGATTAGCTCAGTTGGTAGAGCATCGGTCTTTCGTGCGGGAGGTCGTGGGTTCAAGCCCCTGCCGGAC
>JAAAQI020126249.1:0-28132 GCA_011800005.2 Stichodactyla mertensii
GTGATAGGGTTCATTTCTTAATTACATTAGTATTTGCACTCGGCCCCAGTCCCTTTTTGAATTCCGGAAAGGCTAATAGTCTTTATACCTACAATTAATTATTCCTATCTGTCCTTTTTCTTCCCTATCAGTGGTTGGGGGAGCTGTACAGCTGAGAGACTGGAGAAAAGAAACCCCAGGTCCCAAACTGACACCAAATGCTGACATTGAATTTCTAAAAAGAAGATTTGAAGCACTTCGCAACACATCATTGTGCTGGTTTCATTTCAACCATCCCGATGGTTGCACCTTGTCAACTGAACAATGTCCTTATGCGCATGGACAGGAGGAACTGGTAGATAGACCATCAACAGAGTACCTCAATTCTTTATAATGCTAGTAATTGAAATTATTAGGTTTTTAATAAGAAAATTTTTTATCAATTTGAATCCTTTCCGAGTGATTTTATTTAACCTGTGCAACAAAAATTATGTGTTAATGTGTAATAGTGAAGTAGACACAAAAGAAATAATCTAGTAACTATTTCATAGGTTAGAGTGATGACACTTAACCTGTAAAATAGTTATTAGTCTAAAAGAGATTAGCAGATACTAATTCCATTGTTTTCTTTTGTGTCTAGACTTTAAGTATGTATAGTGCCACTCTAAGGAACCAGGAACCTATCAATATTTAGACGGCAGAAGGGGGTACAGTGCAAATGGGTAGGGGAAGGCCACTAAATTTGTGGGAGAGAAAAGAGAAAAGAGGATGAATGAATAGACTGACATATACATCATTTGTCATGTACTTTTTTCATGTAATAGACCTTATTCATTGTTTTAATTCCTATTACAGGTCACATGTCATTCCCTTGTTTTAATGCTAATGATTGAGGGGATACATTAATATGGATGAACCTCAAACAAAGAATCTTATTCCCAAGAGGTCTGTAAGGGGAAAATGTTATGCCCAAGCAAATAAGGTCTGTTAAATAAATATAGTTACTCACTAGATAAAAGATTATCGACAAGTAAATAAAAAAAATATATTTAACAAAAAGCTTTTATTTGCTTGTGATTTCAAAAAAAAGAAATAGAAATTTATGATATTAATATATCATTAAATAATCAATAAAAATCTATGTGCAAAAGAAATTAGTACAAAATCTACAATGTATTTTCAACATTTTTCTCCTTTTCAGTCATGAATTCCTTCATTTAATTTAATAATTATGGCACATTTGAGTTTTCAATTTAATTATTGCCATAAATAATTTTTTTAAAGAAATCATGCTCTCAAAACATCAGCTCTATATATTATTGTTCTTTCCAAAAATCAATCAAACACCAAAGAAATCTTATCTACAATGAAGCATTCTACTGTTGCCACCCAATAATTGATATATTTTTACAAGTTCAAGCACTCATGACGTCATGCAAATATTTGTGTCTGTCAAACAAATCTAAGGCACTAGGACAAAGCCGTTGTGTGTCTTTGGATAACAGACGAGTTACAAATTGTTCGTATCTGCAGTCCTTTGTGGTTATCAAACTGTATTATTTCCTCTGCCTTTGACCTTTCTGGCCTCTGTTATAGCTTTTATTTAGTGTTATAAACCAAACATAGGCAAATGAATGTTCCAATGATTTGAGTATTTGTATTTGTTTCAAATTTGAGAGTTCCAGTCTGTCCTCACTATCTGATTGATAACTTGTAAATATACACCAGGGTGGCCACAGTACAATTTGTTAGCTGTTGCATCATTTTTATCCCATTCCAATTTCAATGTACTTAAAGCCATCATCACAGGATTGCCATGTTTGATTTACTTCCTGAGCAACCCCAACCATGTACTGTATATTTTTTGCTGTTTTCCCCCAAACCCTGTTTCCACTGTCCTTTTAACTGACCCCTCTATTTCCTTGTTTGAAATTATTTGAATATTATTTACCTTACTCCCTATTAACAGCAATCCCCCCCCCATGACTGAAATAATAGATCAAACATGGGAAAGAGTGTTTCATCTGTTGTCCAAACACCAAGGAGTGGGTTGAAGATATGAAGCACAATAGAGTTAAAACCAACATCAAGGTGTTTGGATAGAGGATGAAACACTATTTCAAGTGTTTGATCTAGTTTCTCAAACCATGAATAATTCTAGGAGAAAATCAAAATGAAAGTTGGCCAAATTTTTATGCTAATTAAGATTACGTATCCAATTAAACCACTGTCAAGGAAGTGATTACTTTCATGTTTTCTCCTCATTAATTATTCATGAGTTTGAGAACTCTAAATAATGACTGGTCCCAAGGTTCACAGTTGCTATCCATGTGTATCTCTTTTTCTCTATTTATAAGCATTCTCACTGAAATATGACTCTAAAGTTTCAGACAAGACTGCATTTTAGACACTAGTTGTGTGTCTTCTAATTGCCTCAATCATGGGCTTTAGCCATGTTTATTCCTATGAGAATGGAAACCTTTGTTTATGCCAGGTTAACTCATTTCTGAAGTGCTTGAATGCCAGACCATTTGTATGGGGAAACACAATGTTTCAACCAACATGGCAGTGGTGTGATTAAAGCCCATAGCTTAGTATGGTAAATGGCAATCATATAACAGAGAAATCAGCAATAATTTCAATCATGCCTGTTAATTCTCATAGCATCTGTGCAGAGTTACAGTCACCTTGACTTGGACCCAAGTGACAGTTGATATTCATGTTCTTTACGCAAATCTTTATCTGAAATCTTGAGTGATAATGACTGAAAATACAATGAAATTACTGTTAGTACATAGCTGTACATAAGATTTTAATATTACAAAGAAATGACCAGATATGTAGAGGGACGTATTATTTGGGGGTGCAAAATTAGTTATGTTTCCTAGCTTTTGGTATACCATGTTTCCATTTTCCTGACCCACCCCCACCCCATGGCATTATATACAAGCATACAGGAAAAAATGCATGAATTTATATGGTGACTCAAACCCTATTTACTGCCCCCCCTCCCCCTCTAAATAATGATTGGTCCCTGTATTTAACATATTCTCCAAAACACTTAATCTAGTATTAATTAGTTAAAGTTAAAGCTAGAAAACATTTATCCATAATAAGTTGTCATTTATAAAGCCGTTTGTAAGAGATAATGATAATCATTCTTTACTTAATATTCATTTAATATTAAATTTTATAGAAAACGATTATAGTGCTTACCACAGGAATAAGTATGTCTTCTTGCATACCCTCTAAATGCCTTAGTCTTTCATTGGTTTCAAACAACCTGAGATGTGAAAGTATCAAACTTTACACTTATAATGGATTGCTTGTTAGAGCAGATTTTGAATGATTGTGAAAAGCTCTTGGCACGAACATGGTTGTGACATGGTCAAGGCATGGCAAGGTATGTCAAAATTCTGGAAAACATCACAGTCTCGTCAAGGCCCCTTACAGCACTAATCTTTAAAGTGCATGATCACACCACAAAGTACAGCAATGGCACAGCTCAATGAGGTTAAACTGTAACATATAAGCTTTTTATGTGTTAGAGCAATTAAAAACTTATAGTAATTCAGTGATTCTATATTACTTACCCAGGACACTGAGGTAACACTTTAGGAGGAAGTAATATCTTTACCATTGCTACAGAGGTTCTAAAAATTACTTTGACCCCTTAAATAACAAAAATATATTATAATAAATAAAGGGTTGTTTCTCCCTACAGGGCCTTTTAAGTTGGTTGAGACACAGTCATGTCCTTCCCCAACAGATGAACAACCGAAACAGTACATGTATCTACCTCTTCCTTTTATTTTCAAGGGATGCCAATTAAAACCTACCTTCACAGAAAAACATGTCCCAAACATGGAGTACTGAAGAAAATGGAATATTTCTAGAGAAAAAGAATACTAAGTTATAGGAGAGTTGAGTTGATTTTTCCACCTGTTTACCCATCCATCCACCTGTGCATCTCCATTACAGTTGAGTCCATTGTTTTTCTACCAACTTATCAATATGCTAAATATCCATCTGTACTTTCATCTAATCCCATCTAACCATGCATCCAACCATTCCTCCATTTATCCATCTTTCATTAATTTTTTTATTTATCCATCTATCCGCTCATCCATCCTTCCATCTGCTTATCCCCATCTAACCATTGCATCCAACCATCCCTCCATTTATCCATTTTTCATTAATTTTTTATCTATTTATCTATCTATCTGCTCATCCCCATCTAACCATTGAATCCAACCATCCATCCATTTATCCATCCTTCCTTCATTCTTTTATCTATTTATCCATCTATCCACTCATCCATCTATCTGCTCATCCATCCTTCCATCTGCTTACCCATCCATCCTTTCATCCAGCTATCATCCATCTATGCATGAACATTGCCCATCCACCCATCTATATGCATGATCATTTATTTGCAGTGCTCAAGAGCAGTAATCCACTAGTCTGTGACTAGTAAAAATTGTCTTCAGACTAGTAAAACTTAAGAACCATCAGCCAGTGAGTTATTTCTTGGCTAGAAACTTCTCAGCTCCACCAGCCCAAGGGCCAGTGATGAAAAAAGTTAAGGTCAAGCACTGGTTTGAATGATTCCTTTTTTAACAGAACATTAACTCACCTAGCTAGTATACACATGAACCATTCAGTCATGTACATTAATGGGTCTATTTTATGGGTTTTCTGTGAGGAAATGAAAGCAATAATTAGCAATGATCCCACTTTCTAGGGAAGCATATAGACCTGTATGCTCTATTGAAAATACACAAACAGAAATTGTCCCCTAAGTGTGATAACAAAAACAGTTCAAAGAAATGCTTTATTCATAACTTTTAGAAAATAATCATGTAGTGTGAAATTTGCACTGAATAGCCTTATGTTGGAGTTCTCAAAAAAGATGCGTGAAGGCGAGGCTTTACAAAATCACACTTATGGCATGAAATGACTGACTCATGTCGTCCTGTTGTCACTCTTTTCTCTATGACTTGTTCATGGTTTGCTCATAAAAGTATACATTTAAGCAACAGAAAAATCCAAAGAAATTTCATTTCATGCCACCATGCATGGTTTAGCACTAAGCCTCACCTTTGTGCATCTTTTTCGAGAACTTGGATGTGGGCTGTTGGAGCCCTGTGGTTACAAGCCACAGGGAGCCCAATACAGAATAAGATTGGCTTACCATATGTTTTCCAACTTGCGGAACACATTTATCCAACAATCCTGCAAATATTGCTGCATCTAGCTTAATTGCCTCCTATTGGAAAACAAAATAATTATAGTACTGTACATCCCCAAAAAAATCATTGGGGTTACTGAATTTGTGAGCCTGTGAGCAGGAGCCTTTTATGTCTTGTGAGCTACAAGCCTATAATGTTTGCAAGCTTAACCCATGCCTCCTAAAATTACTGGAATTTGACTATTAATATAATTATCTGCAATGACTTCATGAAAAACAATGCTTCAGATGCAACAGGAAGACAGCTGCTTATGCAGATTTGTGGAGTGATGTACAGTTGTTCTTTATATGCTCAAAGTTTTCATGCTACCTTAATACTCAATAATTGAAAAACTGAATATTATATTTAAAGATTTAGCAGCTATAGTAAGTAAAGAAAAACAGAATTGCAGCTAAGTGCCTACAAAAAGACCACATGACACCTATGTGTATATATCCTGGGTTAGGTATGGATATCATAATAATGACATTGCCTCTTGAATATTTGATGAAAACATGTCAGGGAGCATTCATTTTTTAGGAGGGGGAGGGGGAGGGGACCAGGGGAGTCATCAAATATTTACAAGTTAAAAAGGGGGTCACTGATTTTTTCTGGTAATAACCAGGGGGGAGTAGGGAAATTTTGTTAAACAGAAGCAATATCACAATTTTTATTATAAAGGAGGGGGGGATGGGACCACAATTTTTTATCGGTTAGGTATTGAGGGGGGAGGGGGGGGGCATTTTAAAATTTCAAAGCTAAGCTGGGTAGGCTAGCAAATTGGGCATATATGTTAACCCTTATTCCTCCAGCAACCTCCCCCTCCTAAAAAATGAATGCTCCCTTATAGTTGGGTTGTACTTGCCAGCTTTGGTTCATAATATTCAGGAATATACTTTTCACAGATCATTACAAAACACCAAAATGCTTCCTAAAATTAAAAGAAATGATTAATTGCCAGGTAAAGGTTTCCCTTCTGTTAGAAGATTCTCCATTGTACAGGAGTGTACAGTGTACAGGTGGTATATACAGGGATTGGGGAGGGGAGAGGGGGGGGGTCATAGCTTAAAATTTTTGCCATTTTTTCTCCCTCCCCCTCCCTACATTTGAAAAAATAATGACCAGTCCCTTAACTTGCACCATCCAGCCTCTGAAATAAGTCCGATCCCTGAGCCTCATTAAGTGACATAAAATGTACTCTAGTATACTTATAATCCTAGCCATATCATTCTACATTAGGATGGGATAATGGTTCTTTAAGACTTACCTCTAATGTCATATGCATTAGCAACACAGCCGCAACAGGAGCCATTGCCTACAAAAAAATTCAAATATCATTAGTATTTTATCACATGATGATGTACAAAATTTATAATCATAAATAATGGGTACTTTCATGACCCAAAAGCTTGTAAAACATTAAGCCACGCATTCTCAAGAGGGAATGTATAACTACTCGATGATTCTTTTAAAAAGCAATAAAATTCCTTAGGGCTCAGACACACCAAGTGACGTTACCTGGGATGTTGCTTGCAACTAGGTTTTTAGGCTGTCACATGCAGCAATTTTCCTTGCAATATTGCATAAAATTTAACCACTGACAATGTTGCAAAGGTAGAACTCATATCTACTTCTGCCATGTCACTGGGAGTGTCACTTGCAACAGCCACACAGGTGGACACACAGTGCGATTTCCCCAATAGGAGCAACGTCACAGGCAAAGTGACATCGTGTGTCCAAGCCTTTAAACCTTACACAACACAACAACTCACTAACCTGACAGTATCCAGTTTGTGGGTTATATAGTGAATAAGCCTTCAATATTCTAAACAAATCTGATTGCCTGGAAAAGTGAAAAAAGGTTGAGAAATGGGAATGAAAAATCAAACACAAGAATAACCAATGAAATGTCAGACATTACAAACCAATCAAATCTAAAATGGAATTATGTGACATTCATACTAGTCAAGAGTGATTATAATGAGATTTTGTTTTTTTACCACCACCCGGTTAGCTCAGTTAGTAGAGCATCAGTCTTTCGTGCGGAAGTTCGTGGGTTCAAGCCCTGGCCGGACCAACACTCAGGGTCTTAAAATAACTGAGGAGAAGGTGCTGCCTTTGTAACCACCTCTGAAAATGGTTAGACCTTCAAGTCTTCTCGGATAAGGACAATAAACCGTAGGCCCTGTCTCCCATCCCTTCTCCCATCCCTTCCTTAACCTGTATATGGGGGACATTAAAGAACCTGTTGAACTATTCGCGTAAGAGTAGGGGATTGTCTCCCGGTTCAACAGCCTACCCCAATTGGAGGCACAACATGCTAATATACCAATTAATCACTCATGATTGTAAGCTGCACGGCTGCCATTGGTGCCTTAATATGCAGCCTGTAAAGTCCTCCACTGACTTAATGATTGTAAAGTGCATTGAGACAGTTGTGAAATGCGCTATATAAGCACCCCGTTGTTATATTATTATTATTATTATTATTGTTTCATGGGAGAAGTAAAATCACTGTTAAAATCACTATAACCAGAGGACTAGGTATAAAATATTTGCAGTCTAAGGATAGATGGCATACTAACCCTTGTCCTTTGCTATCAGAGAACATGCCATGATAAGGAAATGTTCTACACAAATCTTTTTTAATTTCACTTTCCCAATCAGGTGAACTTGCAGCATCTAATCTCTAAATGACAAGTAAACCAAGAAGAGTTAACCAAGCACATTTATTATATAATTCTACAAAGAATGTGTAGAAGACTGTATAATCTTCCTGGAGTTACTCACGATTCTTCTTGATTTAGCACATGCACGTGAGGTCAGGGTCTGGTTAGTGAACTAAATATTTGAAGGAGACTTCAGAAAATTGAACACAAATTAACCAGCATTTTTTCATATATGGATTCAAATGCAAAAGAAGGATGTAAATAGTTTTACCAAATAGAATATCTGAATAAATAAACTTTTCCAGTTCTTGTTTAGACACAGTACAAGAATATTAATTTCCTCAAAACTTTTCAATGTTTTTGTCCCCTGACCTCACTGGCTCATGCAAATCCTAAAGAATTATGGGAAACTACTGTAAGGAGCAGGCTTTCCATTGCTATAGCAAATTATCAAGCCTAGTTTTCATTTTTGTCATTTTTAACAGGCAATTAGCTAATTAAATTTCTTTGTAGAATTTCATAATAAACAACTCAGGTAAGCAAATGATCAGGCTGTATTTTAGATGCTTATCTGACTATAATATTCTACATTTATCAATTATGGAAGAAATTGAATCCAATGACCCAATTGATCACTAACATCAAATAGTCCTTGATTCTCTTTAGCCTTGATATTACTTCCTGATAAATGTTGCCATGCACTTCCCCTAACAGAAGGGGGGATTCCTTTACGACACCGCTCTTTGACCTAAAGGCAATGAACAAATACATTAGAAGAATCATTTATTACCAGAAAATCAGAAAAGATCCATGTCCACCTCTCAGACTAGTTAGGGAATCACAGGCTATTGGTATGAAATAGTTTACAGACCATTATTTAGAGGGTAGAGGGGGTTTGGGGAGGGGTGGTCAGGATAAAGGAAACATGACATTGTATACATCAGTTACCCTCCAAGGGGGAGGTACAGGGACTGTAGAGCCATCCTTAAAACTGTGTAGGATTGGAAGTGGGGGGCTGAAATTTCTCCACTTTACCACAGGTATGCAATATTTTAGGCTATTTACAGCAGTCTCACTAGAACAAATGTATGAGAACTGATTACCATATCAGTCACTTCAATTCAAACCTGCAAAGCCATACCTTATGGTATCCAGAGCTTTTCAAGTATATTGCTGTAATTCTCTCTCCTGCGGTTGCTCTCCTCATTTTCTTTTTCCCAACCCCCTTTTTTGTGCGGTTTCAGTCCTTTCTAGACCTCTGCCAGGTCTGTTTCCATTCTTATACAAGAGTACAGTGGGACCACTATGAATAGGATTACTATACAAAAGTGAATTTCTATTTGCCTCGTTATAGATATTACCTTTTTGAATCTTTTTGATATCCATTTATCCCAGTGATTTAACATTTCAATCCATTTCAGCTCTCGTTGACGTAAAATTCCAACTGGTAATGTAGTCTCCCTTAAAAACAAGTATATGTAATTGAATTAAAGAGAAGAGAAAATATTATTTGCTTTTCCATAAAATACAATCACACTTCTTGCTATGGACAAAATCATAATCATCAGTGGCTTGTGGTACTTGTACATCTCTCAATCCTTGCATTGTGATGGGGTGAAAAATCATCACACAGTAAAAATGAAATACACCCCCCTCCCTGTTAATTCATGATAAGTTCCAAAGTGAGTTTCCTAATCTGGAAAACTCAAATGGCAAACAAACTGATCAGACTGCATAAAATTGTGAACAAGAAATTCAGACTTGAAATTATGTTTTGAAATAGCAGCCAAACTTGGGGAAAAACATTTCCTAAACCGTTGCATTTATTTGGCAAGTTATGACCACTCTATTGAGGTTTTTCACTGTGATATCACAGTGTCAAGAAATTTGTTTTACCTGAAAAAGGAGTTTACAGTCAAATTTGTCATATAGATGTTAGCAAAATAATTTTGTGAAGTCTTGTGAAGGCTATTCAGAATTCAGAGAAATTTTTGAACGTTTGAGTTTTTACAAAGAAATGTATGCCGGCGGGCAAATTTGGCCTGCCAACATACATTTCTTTGTAAAATTTCGGGTTTTTGAAAAATTATATCTTTGATAGTTTACGTGCAATCTCCACAAAATTTCACACTATTACTAATATCTGCATGAGAAATTTGGCAGTAAACTCACTTTTCAGGTAAAACAAATTTCTCAAAACCGTGCTGTCGCATGAAAAATCTCAATACATGGCATAGCCAAAATATCAATTTGGCATGTGTAATCAATGTATAGATTTATTACCATTAATTAAATTTCATTGTTGTTTATATTATCATTTACTCAGGTAATATAATCTAAAGTTGGTGAAGTGTGAGCATAGACAAAATATAAGCTTAATGCGTATTAATTAAAAAATAAAAAGTATTTAAGCTCAATACAATCTAGTTCCTCTCTGAAAAAATTAACTTAAGTTAATAACCTGGAAATACAATGAAAACAAGAATAATACATCGCAGAGATCTCCCAAATTAACACAAACGCTCAAAATAGCCTGCGGGAAAAAAGAAGTTACCATAGGAATAATACAGGTGTTGAATCATTTAGGTCTTAAAATAAGACATTTTAAACTACCAGGAACTAAAAACAACATTTTCGTGTGCAGCAATTCAGTACATGAAGATAACGTAAATTCATTAACTCGTCCAGCAAAAAAGGACAAAACCCTACGGTATTCTTCAGCTTGTGCTCATCCTAGCAACAAAAACCATGTACAAAACATAAAAATAAGAGCACAATTAACTTGTATTTAAATTAGAAAAAAATTAAGTCATATTTTAGTTTTTTTTAAGTCGACAGTGACACGAAGTATGTCAAACTTACAGAAGCGTTTCAGAACCTACAATTTCTTGTATTTATTGAACTTATATTGGTGAATATTTTTTCTACTTACGAGGCTTGTTTATGGTCTCCAACAAAGCCAAATCTATCCACTTCAGGTCCACTTTGTTCGACTTCATATTGACTGTCAGGATCAAATCGCCTCATAGCGTTCAACCGAACTCCCTGAGGCTCGTAAAATTCCATTTTCGGCTCGAGTTCGCGGTTAAATGATAATAATAATAATCCCTGCTTAAGGCATCAAAAAGGAAAAACTATTTTTCTAAGTCCCACCGCAAGTCTTGGCTTGTGAATCTTTTATTTCGGAGGATTTCTCCATCGTTCAATTCACAGGATCTTTCACAAGGTCCGTCTCAGGCAGATTCCTTTACAGCGGTATGTTATTTCGTTTTTAGTGCTTTTAGATAAGACTTTGGGCTCTCTACTTTGGGTTGAAGCTTGAATGGTTATTTGAGATGAGGTTGGAGGTGAATTTGAGTAGTTGTGACCGCAATAAAGCTTTCAAATCCTCTCGTCAGGTACAAGTCTTGGCGAAGCAAAACAACAAAAACAAACGGTAAAAGTGCCACCTTCTCAAAGTCCTCCCATGTGGTCTACCACTGGGCTATGACAAAAATTAATGGGAGGGGTGGGTGGGGAGGGAATGACGCTGCCATTAAAAAGTGACATGGAAAAAATGGCATAAAATATAAAATCGATCAATGTTTTCTAAAAGTTTGTATGGCAAAATGTACTGCATTGCACGAGCCTGAGCCTGTCCGCTTTGAAACGAAAAAAGTACCGGAAAAACTAAATTCCATTAACTCTTCTATGTTTTGGTTTTCGTTAAACTTTTGGTTTTGAAGGACCACCTCTCTGTGTTTGACTCCTCTAGCTCCTGCTAATAGACTCTTCAAGTTAGGTCGTCACATGATACCCTATATACACCCTATATACACCCTAGTGATAAAGTTATAGTACTGAAGGGACTGGTCCAGAAAGTAGAGTGGGTTGGGCCATGAAAAACAGGGGGTGGGTCACTTTTTTTGAGCCTCAAATAAGGGGTGAGTCATTAGAAAATACGCCACTCATCTTGGGCTGGTTTATCATTTTTTTGAGATATTACAAATGGGTGGGTCATACTATGGGGCTTAAAACAAGGGGCGGGTCACCACTTCTTTGACTTTCGATAATTAAATATTATTAGCCTTCCCTACCCCCCCCCCCCCCAACCTTTACTTTCCAACCAGTAGGGGTTCATTCATAAACATTTAATTAAAAGACATTTCAACCTTAGTTTCGATTTATTTTAAGTAGTATATGGCTTTCTGGGAGTTAAGAGTTCTTTGAACAACAGCAGAAAATCACAGCCTTTATGGTACGACGAAATGCTTTCCGAAACTGACCATTCAGCAGCGCATAGATGACTGGATTACAGAGGGCGTTGGAGAAAGCAAGCCACATGGATATCAGGTCGTAATATTTCGGTCTTGGACTTGCGTGACCAATCACCTGCTGAAAGCTGCCGACTGCAAAAGGCATCCAGCAGATACAAAATGCTAAGACAGTGAACAAGAGGATTTTCACTAGTCTTTGTTGCTGTACGACTCTTAGTCGACTAACAGACGATTTTTGGGACGAAGCCAAAGCATTTGGAAACTTTACTTTTTTGTCGTCGCTACTTGAGGTTTTTCGCGTTGGATGAATTTGGAAGTTTGTGACAGACAGACAAAATCCTAGTGAAGGTGTTCCTTTTGCCTCGTTCGGTTCTTTTGGGCCAGCAATTATTGGTGACAGTTTTTGTTCCTTTGCTTGCGAACGTTCCTCTTGAATGCTCATGATGAAGACTTTCCTAACATTTGGACTTCTTGGAGACACGCTGCCTCGCCGTGTGCACGACTGACTTGAGCTTACTTCACAACCACTTGAATAACAACCATTCACATTTTCAGAAACATTCAAATTTGTGTTCGACCTTCCAACTGTGTTCATTTTTCTGGTTTGACTCAACTGCTTTTTGTGACGTCGAACAAATTTCGAAATCTTGTAGTAAGAAAACAGTAATATTGTTTGAGGAATGAAGAATACTACCACAAAAATACTTATACTAAAACTCTTGTCAGCTGTCCAATCTAACGTACACGAATAAAAGCTTGGGACGAACAAATATTTCCCCCACCCTACGAGGGGTAGGGAGCTGAATGTTATCCCTATGAACCAGATAGCGGCCATATAAATCTGCACCCCTCTCCAGAGAGTCGTAACTGAGAGTTGCTGTCGTGACGTAATCATGACGTATCTAAATATACTGTAACCTAGCAACGTCAGAAACGTCACATTGGACATGGCGACAATCAGAAAAGCTTGAAACTGACACACAGCGTCTCCGAACATGTAGTGTCCATTTCTGATGAAGGTGACAACTCCGAATGGCATACAGAGACTGGACCCCAGGACATCTGTGATCGCGAGGTTGACGATGAACATGTTGCCTGGTAACCGACGTAACGATTTGCACATCGCCACGGAGATGAGCACGAGGGAATTCTCTAGAAGTGCAGCGAGGGCGATAAGAATCATGGGTAATGCCTTGGCGACCGAAGTTGCGGTCACGTGACCTCTGCCAACGTCATAGGTGTCATTCATGACGAATGATGGTGACAAGTGTGGTTTCTATGGAAGAAATTACATCGTTACATCAAAAATATAATGCATGATATTTCTTTTTCCATTCAGAATTAAGCAAAGAAAGACTATTCTATTTACCCAGCTTATTTGCAATTTCTTCAGAACCCGCCAAATTGTGAATACATTTTCACTTATTTTTTAAGCAGATGCTATTTTTCATTCCTGAAACTTGGCAAACAGTTATTAAGGAGGAACACGTTCGACTAAAATGTTTTAAATTTGTTGGAAAACAGATTGAAACCATTAATAAGGTTTTAAATGAAACTTTCAAGGGAAAGTGAAAGCAGACTTGAACAGCATGAATAGAAAAATATTTAGTTCACATTAGGATTTATTATGGGAATTAAAGTAGTTCAGTGAGATATATAAAGTAAAAAAACATATAAAGTAACATATAAAAATGTAAAATAAACATGGAAAATACGACTTAAATTTTATGCTTGGCGAAAGTTACCTTAAGAGACGGAATCCTTTGATGCGAGCCAGAAAGTGAGGCAACTTATTCAGTATTCCGGTAATCTTTACCAGCTTCCTTTAAGGACAAATAAGAGAAAAAATTAGAAATAAAGATTTTACGAAGACGGATAATCGGGAGTGATCCTCGTCCAGTTTCCAAAATCAAACCTAACTTTAGATCAACAGTTGACGAAATCGTAATTCGCTATAAACCTAGTCTAAAAACGTTATCACGAAAGCAACAAACCACAAAGTCCGCAAGGCAGTAATTCAGTAACCTATCCATTTAGATGCAGTCCGATTTTAGTCTTTTTACTTGCTTCCTAAGATCAAATGTGCGACGAAAACCTCAGCTAATGACCACAGACGTTTGCTTTTGGTCTCAACTAGTGGTCAGTGGCGGATCCAGGATTTTCAAAAGGAGGGGCCCCGATTTCATTCTTCTTTGCGCAAAGCAGATGATTAGCTCCACAAGATCTCACAAAGGGGTGTTCCATGGAACCCACGGAATCACCCCTGGATCCGCCACTGGTGGTCGCTTGCTGCTGCTTTTGGCTGCAACAGTGTTTTCAAAAAAGGTGTGTATAAAAATAAATGCTATTGCGATGCATCCAGAGAACCTGTTGAATGGTGAGTTTCCCATCTTTTTTTCATCATTTTTTCCACTTCGAATTGTGATCACCATTGAGAGAATCTGAGTATACGGGAACAAATAGAGTAGCATCAAAAGTACCTGTCGAAAACCCAAGTCATTTACCTATTGCACTTGAAAAAAGACTCTCATAAAATAGATGATTACGATAGTAGAGGTGCCCTTTCGTCTCTAGAAAATGGCAGGAAAGTAATGCACTTGCTTTCAAATCTTTCTGGTGTATTTACTTTCGACTGGACCTTTTCTCCATCCAGAGCAACTCCCACTCCACATTTGATGTATAGGTTATAGGCGGCTAATGTGTTTCGTTCGTGACTCGTTTACTTTGCCTGAGTAAAGAGTACCGCAGACTGACAAGATGGTCTGACATAGATATGTCCTTATACTAGATTTTTAAACATCAAACACAACCAATACCCAACAAGACCTAAAAAATCCGTTAAAATGTCGTTTTATATAGTTTGTGATGACTTTGTGGCGGATGTAAGCGGGAAGGAATCACTTTGCTTTAATTTAGGTCCAGGAAAGTCTAGATTAGCCTCCAAAAACTTCAATCTAAAAAAACTTTCAATCTAACTTTATACTTGTAGCTTCAAAAGCTAAGGACAACATGACAACATCAGTCGGGAACATGCAAGATCACAGATTTCAAGAATATTTGCTTAAGAAAACGACATTATTTACTTTGGGATCAACTTTACCTCTTCTGCCTTTAGCAGGCAGGTATAGAAAAATTCAAAATAGATATCACATATCTCTAGAAAATAAAAGGCAAATATTTAATTGAGACAGAACTGGGACACAAAAATATCTTCTTCACTTTTTTCCATTTATCATTCTTGATTTTTTTTCTCTCAGTACTTCTCTTATTTTTTCTTTTTAGTTTTTAGTTATTTTCAGGGGCGAATCTAGGATGTAGGGGGTCACACAAGAAAAAAATTGAAATTCAATTTTAAAAACTGAATGCATAAAATTTTGAAAAATATTTTTTTAAGGTAGGGAATTCACGGGCACTCTGTGACCACCCCTGGATCCGCCACAGATTTTAATCATCAATCAATTAAATCGAAGGTATTGGGCCGTCAGTCACAGTATCTTCTACACACAATATATTCGCCGTATCTTTAATGGGAATCTATAGTGTTGACTTCAGTCCTTTATCAGTCACATGTTCCATATTTTCTCTAACCGAGTACAAAGATGTACATTCTGTATGATGTATATGTAACATCATGATGTAGTAGTAAATAATCGACATCATGATGATGATGATGATGATTGATGGTCGTGGTGGTGATGACGATAAAGATGATGGTGGTGCTAATGATGATGCTGATGCTGATTGATGATGATGGTGATGATGGTGATGATGGTTATGATGATGATGATGATAAACACATTCAACTATTAGTTTTATCTATACAAAACTTATAGTAAATTACCTTAATCACTACTATTGACTCTTAGCTCACCGCAGCTGACGAAATGGGTGCAGATATTTCATTAACTTTGCGATTCAACTGCGGCCGGCTCGCTTAGTATTTAAACAAGTTTCACAATTAATGGGCAATAATTAGTTAGATGCATAAATAATTATCGCAGATCAGAATAAATATATCAAATACAAAGGATTGTTATGAATGACCTATTTCATGATGGCGGCAGCTCATTAGCATAATCCTTTAAATTTTAATGTTTAAAGAAAATTTTGGTCTTCCATTCGAGAGATGATGTTTGGCCTGACCTCTCAAATCCGATCCACAATATCTATTTGGATTTTGCGATGCGCTATTCATACTTTCAAAAGTTACTGATTTTTAAGAGTTCTTTCAGATGGTATAAGTTATTTTAATGAAGAAAATCCTTATCTTACCAACATTAGAAATCTTGTATCATGAAAAAGGTCTATTTTAATTTGTATTTTAGTTGATTAAATCGTCATTACTTCTAATAGAGGTATATCTTGCCACATTTTGAGTCTTGCAAGGCAATTCACGTAGTAAGTTGATCAAGATCCTAATTTGAACAAGTCTTTCCCTCAATCTGCCTTCTCGAAAGCGCCATGATGTTCTCATTGGGTAGTCTTTTAGCGGTGTCCATGCCCAGATCGTGCGCCCTCCAGGTCACGAAACTGATATGTTCTAGTTGGAATTTTGACTTCCAACATATTTCCATACCATGGAAATGAAGTAATGTTTCAAATACGAGTCGCTGTATTCTGCTAAGGCTTCAAAATCCAGGTAAATTTCAAATGCCCATGCGCAGCCGAGGATGATATTTACATAGGGTGTTCGCGATTTTTTTCATTCGACCCTCTTCGCAAAAGTTAATTACGGACTGTTTTCGATATTTTTGTTTCCCATGCCTATAATAAAGCATTTATTGAACAAGCTTGTTCGGTTCATAAGGGGAGATATTGGTTTCTTTTTTCGTGTGAGGGATGATCTCGCCCTACGTACTCGTTCGGTTCATACAAACACGAAAAAACTCCGACCAATATTATGGAGGGGCATCATGCTTGGTCAATAACCCCAATACACCTATCACAAAACCTTCACACTTAAGGCTTAGTTTTACTAAGTTACGTTTCTCGGGTGTGTTTTACCCTGCTTCATCAAAAACTCTCGGATTCGGTTCAAATCAGCAAGAAAATCAGAAACAGTTATATTTCAGTCTGATAAAGCTGACAATGGTTCAATTTCCAAAAGTTATATTGATTGTTGACTTAACTTTTTCTCATCAGAGAGATGGTTTTCGGTTAAATCAATGTTCGGACGTTTGTTTTTGACATCCTTTGATAATCTGAGGAAATATTGCAGCCGACAATGACAATTTTCGATGCTTTAGTAAAAAAAAATCTCTAGGACGGAAAAAAGTGATTATTCAAAAATTTATTGCTTTATGATATTTAATTTGAACCCAGAAATCGTATTACGCATTAGAAAGACTAGCTGGTAAATAACGATAATCCAGGGTTTTGTCACTTCATATTCGGTAAATTTGTACGTACAAGCTTTCCTTATACGTTTTGCGAGTTCAAATAATTTTACCACTGTACGGTTCTAAAAAGGATTATAAATATCTTAGAAATGTTTTCATCTGGGCTCTTATAAAATTTTCGTTGTGGCAATATTTTTTCCAAGCTTTGGTTTTTACTTTCGTTTGGGTTTTAGCGATTGCGAAATACGAGTCTCGCTGGCCATGTATCCCGTTAAAATTAAACTTGATTTATTGACAACACCGTTTGACAACAGCTAAGGCAGCATTAACTCGAGTAGAGCGAAAAAGATGCAAAACCTGACTACCCTGAACAATTGGTGGTCAAAAGCTCAGAAGTCCGGCCGCGACCATTACACCTGCAGAGCAGTAAGAACCACTTCACTGTAAACGAAGATAATAACTTAAGAATTATCAACGCTTTCCTCAAACAGATAATGCGTCTTGTTTTATTTTGTTTGTATAACAAAATGCATATTACAGCTTAACTCAAGTTTCATAATCCAAATGGTCGGTGTATTTGCGTTTTTGTATACGAAATCTGAAAGTTAATCGAAAAGGGCTCAATCAGTATGACAGTTGGCACAGTCGGCACCAAAGATCAATGAAGCTTATCACGAGGAATTTCCTCAAGTTAATAACAACATCCTGGGATAACTGCAAGAGAATCTAATTCCCTAGATGAGTAGAAAAGTAGCACGTTTATGTGTTGAGCTCACTAGTGATTTATTAGTTTTAAGAAGTGTCTACCAGACTGACAACCATTCTTGTAATCTCCGTAGCTTAGCTTAAAGCCGAACTTTTATCGGAATACATCCGCCGTATTTTTTTCCAGCAAAAAAATTAACCTTGCTACATAATCTGTCATCGTAAGTTTTATCTCGATCCGATAGTAGCATAATTTTTTAGTTGTTCGTTCATTTTTCGGCGTGAAAAATCGAAGTTTTAGTTGTGATTATATTGCCTTCTTTCGACTACTTGCTATAGTTTCTTCAATTCTTCAACTAAACTCCAGTTGCAGATTAAGGGCAGATTAAGGTGTTTTCCGTAAAAAACAGGCTCGCATTCAGCTGCGCTGTTATGTTTAACTATTTTGACAGGGTTAAACTAAACTACCTCGTAAAGACTCTTATTAGTTAATTTTTTGGCAATTTCGTTCTTTATAATTCTGTTTTCCGGCAGAAATTCAAACACAACATAAAAAACGTGGGGTCAACTGACGCGTTTTCTTTTAACGTTACGCTCCAGAATTTGCATATCAAATTGGACTATGAAACTCACAAATGCAAAATACCTCCGAAGATATTCTCGGTATTAAGAGGCCGGTAGACAAGACGTAAAACAGAGGCAAGTATACAAGAAGCCAATGAAGTTCGTCAGTGTTTTCTGTAACACTCACATGGGTTACCATCTGCGCCAATCAAAAAGCAGGAAAACACAAACCATCCAATCACAAAACGCTAGAATTCGAAAGCCATTCAAGCGTCACATCAATGCCGCGCCTTTCCTAAAATTTTATAGCATTGAAAAACTAGTGTCATGAAGTTTTTGTTTTAGTTTTTTTAAGATTTTATAAATTAACTGAGTGTTCCCTCTAAAAATCCTTGATATTATAAAAACGCCCTCATCCTCTGAACGGTACTGCTTGGATGTTGAAACATCAACATGATGCAACTATTTGCATGCCGGCAAAAGGGCTTGCGAATCTTAATTTTCCATTTTTCTTTGATAAAAACCTTGTATTTCCTTATTGGAGGCTTACTGTGTGCTAACCTGCTGTCCTTTTGAACAAGTCTTCAGGTCAATTTGAAGGAGCCGCTTTTTTCGTTGGCTGGTTTAAAGACTAGCTACTTGCTGTCTGTAAAATTTACCCGGTTAGATTAATAATCCATCAATGGCAGCGTAGCGACAGGTACGGCTAATGCTAATAGTTGATGATGGATTTTTCGCGTCAAACTGTCCTAACTATATCATCATTATTGCCTTTTCAGTAAAAGGCACTCCGAAAATGGAAGGAAGTTGTCAAATTTCTGCAAATTTACTACAATTTAGCCGGTAACGTCCGATTATTCAAACTCCCATTTGGAATTTTCGAAATTAAACTAATCTTTGCCAAACGCTTGTACATATTCTTCGCACACACAACATTGGCAAAGGAGACTGCTATATTTTTAATGAATCATCTTTTCAAATAAAAAAGCCATTATTTTTTCCCATTTTTGACAAGTTCATTGCAACTTTTAAATTCTTAAAAGAACTTTCATGTAGAATAGAATAAAATGGAATGAAATGAAATGGGATGGGATGGGATGGGATGGACGGAGTATAAATAAAGGTTTTCTTTCTAGACTTATCGTATATTTTCTTCCGGAAAAGCCTTCATGATGACGTAATCTGTGCTTTATATTCCGAGAGAAGCCAATGAAAACGCGTGTAACAGGGTACGCACAGATGTTCAGTTGAAATATCCGTAAAGTTTTTGCTACATCTGTATTTTTGGTGAAAAAATGGCGTCTGACAGTTGGTTTGTTAATCTTATTTTGCTTTTGGAATAAACAAGATATGATTGACAATTGTACCAAGTTTCATGAAAAATTTATTTTTAGCTCCATTCCTACGGAAGTACTTTAAATATCAAGTCTTTGTGACCATGAAACTGTTGTAATAATAATTTAGCTTTCCTGTTTAACAGGTTATAGCTTTTAGGTTCAGCTTCGTATTACATTTATCCAGTGTAGCGGCCCTCCTGGGCACTCCTTGAACCTCCACCTCTACCCCCGGAGGGCCGCTATGCAGGCTACATTGCCTCTTTTGTAAAAACAAAGGTGCACCTCCTCTAGCCACAGAAAGCCAGAACACGAAATTTCAATTGGTTGTGCAGGGAGTATCCAAAGAAAATTTTGTATGCCACGAGTTGTAGTTGAAAACTGGTGTCCACACACCTCTAATGAAGGTATTTATTATTACTTTGAAGTTCACATACTTTCAGCCAAAGCTACTACATTTCTTGCTTGTAAAACCAACGGCATGTCAATCATGCTTCCTTGGAAAGCAATGGCTCCCTGAAATGAGAAGAAAAATGAAATTAAAACATTAAAAGATTTCCACAATCATGGTCACAAGGATCAAATATTGAAATTTCCTAACTTTTCCCTCACAGAATAAATGTTTTTACAGGAGCAGATCAGGAGAATGAGGAACTCCAGGATTTTTTGAAGGGGATACACCATTTATGATTGAGATGTGAGCACCACAAGTAAATAATTTAATCCATAATTGACTGTGAATAGCTCATGTCAAGGACCCCTGTTGTAACAGTGAAATGGATTAATAGGCTTGGATGGACACTTCTGCACTTTACATAATATGCAAGCTTTAAAATGAGGAATAAAATAGATAAAAATGAATAAATGATCTCCCCTCATCATGAGGGAACAACAGGAACTGACAGAATTATGTGTCAGTTTTACATGATATTTTTGGAGGACCTTTATGGACTTCACATACATTGCATGTGTTGCAACAAAATGGTGGCTTTTAGAATTTATATGGTAATTTTCATATTTAGTTTTGTTTGTTTGTTTTTTGTTTTGAGTCGGCAGCTCAGAAGGGTCAAATGAAATAATGGCTATTTTGGTGTCCCTTTCTCTCTTTTTTCTTTTGGTTTGGAGTTTCAGGGGCTCAAAGAAAATGGCAATGTCTTGAATTTGCCCTTCCCCCCCTCAGAAAATCCTGGCTACGCCCCTGCATTGTTACCCCTTAGATAAAGAAAATAATTTATGCAGGATACTGGGAAGCTAGTGATGAACCTCCTTCTCTGGATTGAAAGTAAAACCCACCTTTCCTGCTTGTTCTTGTTGTTCAAAGGCATCTAATAACTCTCTTGCCCATTTTATTTTCTCTTCGCTAGGTGAAAAAGCTTTATTGACTATATCTATCTGTCCAGGGTGAATTATCTGTTTACCTGAAATTCAAGAATAGATATTTGATCTTATAAATATACTGCGATCATTTCTGAAATATTTTGTTGAAAAATAGATACCGTAGAAGAAAAAGTGAAATCCATGGCAGCTGCTAAAAAAGTTAAGTGTTAAAAACTTTAGAAATACTAGGGTTTTTCTGGACCAAGGAGAATTTGTAAATGTCACATTTAGATGGTTTCAAGTGGGTCTAATTCAAGCACACAACTCACCAGTGAAGCCCATTCTTGCTCCTTCCTCTGCCTGTCTTTGAAGATCATCCAGGTCTGGGAAATGCAGAGTAAATTGTAAGGCCCAGGTCAAATGTTGAACTTGACATGAGCCGAACTCATTGAAAACAATGGATAATAAGGCAGTCTTCTTTGATGTCATTAGGTTCAGCTTATGTAAAGTTTGACATTTGACCTGGGCCTAAGAATTCTTTAGAAGTTATTTCTAATAGGCTCCTTTTGCAGCACGTCGGAATGCAGCTGAATTTGGAGGGCAAGACAATAGGTTTCTGGTTCTCTGAAGATGAGATTCTTTTGTCTTGCCCTCCAAATTCAGCTGCATTCCGATGTGCTACAAGGGCCTATTGATGTTGAATGAATATGATGATCAATTTGAAGAAGCTGTAGCTATTAAATTGTAAGAAGTTAGTCAGTTTGTGAATTTAGGTGAGTTTTAAGTTTTTCTTGTGGTCAGCCAATGATTATTCCCATTGAAAGTAGATTTGATGTCAGATTAAAAAATGAAGCACAGAATGTTCAAGTTATGGAAATCATCCAATCATCATGCTCTTAACCATGCAATATTTACTCTATTGACAAAATATATGAAGAAAATAATGCATAAATTTATATATACCTTTGTAATCAATGTGAACCAAATCAATAGCTTGTAGACCATAGGCCTTTGCATGAACAACAACAGCTTGCCGTGCATAAATCAGTTCTTTTGCATCTTTTGTTCTTGTTCCTCCAATGCTGACAAGGAAGTCGTCTGAGCCAAACATGATAGCATGAAGATTAAAAGGCCTTTCTGGATCAGTACCATAAATACAGACATCTCGTAGGTTCAGAAGGCTTATTGCACTTTCAGCCTGTGTAATGAGGCCAATCTTTTCTGTTCTTCCTTTCAGCAATGTACCAATTTTGTCACTTATCTAAAGATGTTTGTTTTCCAAAAAAAGAAGATTTTGTTTATGAAATACTATGAATTTTAGCAAGGTCTAAGTACATATTAGAAATAATGTCCACAGCTGTGCACTTCCAGCCAATGATTTTGCCATTTAAATTCATGTTTTTGCCTGCACTACTAATTCCCATAAACTTGAAAACTTCAAGGATTGCTTTAAGATCATCTTCAGCTAACCCACTGCTAATTGATAATGATGATGATTAAGTGCAAATGATTGATTAGGATATTGATTGATTGATTGATTGATTAATTGATTGATTGATAGCATATACTTTAAACCTACCCATCTAATATCTTCCAGAGAGTCAACCTTTGGCACAACAACACTATGAGGCAGCACTTTTGCTGTCAGGATTGCTTTAAGATCGTCTTCAGCTAATCCACTGCTAATTGAATTGATGCGTGCACAAACCTCGCTCCGTCCAAACTCTAACTCACTGAGTAGATGACAAACTGTGCTGCGTGCTTCTTCCTGGTGCAACAAAAATAACATTTACAGGCAACAAAAATCATTAATAAGAATTAATAAACATATGGTTTCTTAAAAAAGCTAAAATTTACTAAACAAAAAAATCAAAGGTTCTAATCTAAGGGACCAGCCATAAATTAGAGGGGGGGACTAGTGCGAATAGTTGGGGGGGGTCAGTATTTTTTAGGCTCCACAAAAGAGGAGGCTAAGAGAGACATTGGGGAATTTAGGGGGAGGAGTCACCCAAATTCATGCAAGTAAAACTCAAAATGTACCAGCCGCCCTCCCTGTAAATAATGACCGGTCCCTGAAAGCTAAAAAATATGTTTTTGAACCTTTCTGTTGAAGGCGATTGCATCTTCACAGTCCAACACGACGCAGTCCGCATTGAGACCGCTAGCTTTTTTCACTTTTCTTTCGTCATTTCCAGGAACATAAAGAAAAGATCTCCTCGGTAGATAGCTACTGAGGTATCTTGTGAGCTGACGTGACGAGAAAAGAGTGTTTTTAACAATCTTAGGAAGAAAACTACCCTTGAAGAACGACATCTTCCAGGCGTTGTTTGCTGTTTAACTAAAAAACTAGATTTGGATTGCCTGTGGTAATTAAACCACAGCGAGACTATCACTTCAGCAAAATAATTTTGATATTTGTTTAACATTTTCTCAAATTTTACTCATTTTTATAACAAAATGTAACCTTTTAGGGATTACCATGCAAACTTTTATTGATTGCTTAAGCTCAAATGGAGAAGTTATGAAATATTCAAGTTTTATTTTTTGGGTTACCTGTGGGCAGCGTGCGCGTCTTTATTTAGAAATCCAAGATGGCGGAGGACACTGTCATGGTGGATGTTGCTTCTTCTAATTTGGACACAAACGCTCCCCATGAAGTTAAAAAAGCCCCAGAAAGTCCAGGAAACATTTTTAATATGGAATTTATACCACTGCGTGATGAAGACAGCACCGAAGAGAGTGATAGCGCGAGTGGAATTCACAAGAAAAGTTCAGTATTGTCGATGGAAAAGTTTATTAAAAGCAAACCTGATTCATCAAATGTGAATGAAAGTGGAATCAAAGGAGAGTCTGATAGCATTGATACAGTGGTGAAAGAAAATCATGAAGATCAAACAAAAGAAATCAACGATCAAGACCTTTTAAAAAGCGAAGAAAACGTACCAGAAATGAATATGGAGGT
Source organism: Stichodactyla mertensii (assembly GCA_011800005.2). Lineage (NCBI taxonomy): Eukaryota > Metazoa > Cnidaria > Anthozoa > Actiniaria > Stichodactylidae > Stichodactyla > Stichodactyla mertensii. The sequence continues at coordinate 24,357 of JAAAQI020126249.1, forward strand.
TGCTGGGCCATCTAGAGAGCAAGATGATGATAATGATGACAATGATGATGATGATGGTGATGATGATGATCATGGTGATGATGATGATCATGATCATGGTGTTGGTGATGATGATGATGAAGATCATGATGGTGATGATGATCATGATGAAGCTGGTGGTGATGAGATGAGTGAAGAATCTAAGCAAAAAGAGGAGGACAAGTTTGATCCTTATGCATACACCAGAAGAGAGAATGAGTTCACCTCGGAGATCTTTAAGATAGAAATTTCAAATCTTCCTCGAAAATATGGCTTTAAGGTAAACTTTAGCACCATTCAAATTCAAATGCAAAATAAATTGAGGCTTGATTGCTTTGGCATCTGATCTGAGAAGCAACTTGCACCACCTAAACTATGAAGCCATTACATTCTATTTTTATGGGCCCTAAATTCAAGCCCCACTTTCTCAAAAATGAGGAGTTATTAACCTACTTTTTAACACATTTATTACTAGCAATTCAAGAAGATGATTACTTCCAAGTTGAACATCAAACCTGTCAAAATAAAGTCTATTCCCAGAGCAACTCATGCATTTGTGACTTTTAGGTAAATCACAGCAATTACCTACTTAGATTGAGTTGTTTTCAGAGCACAATGCTAAATATTGCCATGAAACCTTCACACGTTTTTTCAAACTTAAAGTTAACCATTATCATTTAAACGTGAAAATTTATCTAGTTGTTTCTATTCTATTTTACAGAAATGAAGCAGAAAGAATGGTTGGTATTTTCATTAATGTATTGTTTCTGAATCAGGTTGGCAGCATTTCTTTCTATTTAAGTAAGATTTATTTTTTGAAATTTATAGAAAGCACTGACAGCTTTACGTGGTAAGAGATGGAAGGGAAGGAGATTGGTAACTAAGGTAAGGTTGAATTGTGAATGAATAATTTGAAAAATCAATCATTCAACTATATTAGTCCTTTTGAGACTTTATGTGGTGGAGTTGTAATGCTTTGCAAGGTTTTTGACAGTTAATTCCATATGTAGTTTAACAAGTATTGTTGACTTTTAGCTGTACTTGTGATAGCCATCATCATCATTGTACAACTAAAATATCAATGAAACTTGTGAAACTACTTGTGGAATTTGCTTTAATCACATGATGGCCATATATATTGCTTGGTTTTGAATCACTAAGGTCCCCTTGCCCTTACTTTGAGACATTTCAGAAAGTTCCAAACACAGATTTTTGCTCTCATGGGAATAAACATGGCTGCCATGTGTTTAAAGCTCATTAACCACGTCAAAAATAGTCTGTCAACTTTATACATAGAGGGTAATGTGTACATGACAATCAGCTTAAACCAACAAACATTTTGTTTTTTAGTTAGCCAAAGCACTACCTGATCCTGTTGCAGCACAAAGAATAGAAGGGATGGCAAGAAAGAGATTTATAGAAGGTACATGTAAAAATTATGATATTCCAGTAATTATTACTTGACTTTTGAAATGGTATCTGGCATAATGTGGCTGTCTGATAGAACTGAATACATTTCTAAAAAAAGGAAAAAAGAGCAAATCTAAACATTAAAAAAATCATACTTTACAAATTTTCAACTCCAACTGTGAGTCTTCATCAGGTATATGCAGATCAAGTTCAATAGTGTCTGATAGAATGTATGGTATTGCTACAGCATTATATGATAAGTTTTCCTATAATTACATTGCATATAAAAACTACTGTATTTTAAATGTTTGTATTTTTATACATCAATAGAGGCAGCAGAGACTAATGAAGATGCTAAAAGAACTAAACGAGCTACAAGTACTGAGGACATAAAGTCTATTCTGGAAAGGTGAGAGAAGTACTCTAACTCAAAAGCCTTATGTTATGATATACCTGGCAAGGACCTATTCCCAGTGGGAAATAAATGCAAATGGATGAATGAATGAGGAGATGCCTGAATGAATGAGGAGATGCCTGGTAATAATGCTGTGTTTTTTTATATTAAATTTTGTTTTTCAGGCTTAACCAGTCTGTAACTCCATTATGGGACCAACCTTATCCTACCCAGATCCAAGTGAGTAACTTATTTTCCTTTTTTTCCCTTCTTTCCTTTTCCATCAAACATAAGAATATTGTACACTAGAGAATTTGTTATATGGAAGTAAAAAATATTCCAGCACATAGCCAGAGACCTCTTTACTTTGGGTGTAATGTTTTCCCATTTCAGATCATGTGTAATTCCCTTGGGTTTTGTGTTTTTGTTTCTCAGAAATGCTTGAGAAGGTACATTAATATGTATAAATCTCAAACAAAGAATCTTATTCCCAAGAGGATCACACGTGGTCTGAAATAAGAAAACATTTTGCCCATCTTTTAACCAATCATGGTACATCACTTATTGCCTACTGTCAGAATATTGAAATAAGAATACTGGATGCACCATCAACACTACATGGTACAGCCACACTCTATTTGTACTCATCCGTTAAGTCAGAGATGCATTATATCTGCTCTGTACTTTTGGTGATCCATATCGAAAAGAACCTTTGTTATTCAATTCTCAGATAAAGGCTAAAAGTATGGTTGATGTATTAAAGAAGCTTACTAAACAACTAAAGAGTGTCATGGAACTCAAGGTAACCTATGATTTTTGTAAATATTTCTATAAAGTATTTTTATTTTGTATAGCGAATTTATGACCTTCATTGGAACCATTTTTATTCTACGCTTTATCCTTTGGAATGATTTATTCTCTTTAGCTTATTTGGTTTACATCTTTCAAGGCTATAAAGAATAAGGCCCGTACCAAACAATAATCCACTCGTGCCAAACCTAATACATGAATGTGAAATGTAATCATTCAGGTGCATGTAGTCCTGAGAAACACTGTCATTAGTGGCTGACTGACATTTTGACAGCCTGACTGGAAGTCATCTTCAAAGTCTAGTCTACTTATTGACTTTGCTTAGGTTGTTGAAATTTCAGTCACCACCAATGTTAGTCTTTCTCAAGAAATAATTGATTCTGATGGCAAACTTGTATCAAGCCTAAATCATTTGGCAATTCAGTGTCGCATAATGCTCTACCAACTGGTTCAGACATACTCTTTTGCTGTACTAATTCATCAGTTAGGTTTGGTACTACATGAGTGGAGTCATGTTATTACATACATATAAGCTTAATCTTTTTCCTTTTGCAGGGATCTTGGGTTGAGAAGGAAAGGTAAGTTGTGCTTTCAGTGTTTATTCCTTTGAACTCTTCTTCTGCTTGTTACTACTGGGTAATTTTAAGTGAATGCAGTAGGAGCTTTACCCTAACCAACAGTCTTGATTCATTTTAGCCAAGCTAGAGGTGGATTATGCTGTGAACTTCTCCCTTGCATTGAATCAGTGAGTAAAGTTGAATATTGTAAAATAGTGCATGTTATTCTTAGCATGAACTCAGACCTCATCCCATCATCTATACAATTTTAAATCCAATATTTTTGTGCCCAATTTCAGCCTATAGTTGATGGTTATCGCAATAAATGTGAATTCACAATTGCTGATGGTCCTGATGGAGGTATGTTTATCTCCAAGGTACACTGGTAAAGGGATGCTTTGTAGTATTCCTATGGCACTCTAGGGGGTCAGGGAAGGGATGCTTTGTAGTATTCCTATGGTACTCTAGGGAGTCAGGGAAGGGATGCTTTGTAGTATTCCTATGGCACTTCAGGGGGTCAGGGAAGGGATGCTTTGTAGTATTCCTATGGCACTCCAGGGGGTCAGGGAAGGGATGCTTTGTAGTAT
>JAAAQI020126250.1:0-14504 GCA_011800005.2 Stichodactyla mertensii
CTCGGGGGTATGGTTAGTGTGTTCACAGCCTTTTTTGAATTAATTAACATAATTAACGTGGGTTCGAGCCCCGAGAGCGTCACATTTTCTTTTTTTTATTTTCCCTTATTTTTCTTCCTTACTTTCTTGTGTGCGTGGTTAAATGCGGCAATCCAAGACGACCTTTTCCATTTGCCTGAAGTTTTTTCTCCTCTTCACAGCAGCCATCTCCTCAACTCAACTACACTACACTGTTCTATTGATTTTCTAGGAATGTTTGCTCCTTGAATGTCTTATTCCTTTAGAATATTGCTTTCTTCGGACACTTTTAAACACTCTGAATTGGTGCAGACGCCATTTTTTCGTGTCCTCCCAAATAATCTATACATGTAGATGCTTTGCGAACACGATTGGAACCCAGTCTTCCGCTCGATTCGGGAAAGGCGCGAATCGTTATCATAGTCTTGCATTATTAATTTGATAAATGAAGAACCCTGGCTTCCGATCCACCTACTAACAGCAGAGAAATGTCTTTTGCATGTGCTTAGCCCGAAATAATGTGATGTCAGTTCATTGTATAGCGAAAAGGCCTTTTTAGAGCTTTGCGAACGTTTTTATGTAATTGATATTCAAAATAAACCAAACCACACATACACGCACACACACAAAGGTTTTTTATGTGTTAGTCGTAAGCAAATAAATAATAATCACGGAAATAAGAAAGTATTGTTTTTAAGGAAAACTGACTTAAACTGTAAGTTATTTACACTTCAGGTCCACATTAAGCCAGTATGATTTTGGACCAATTGCATAGAAAAGCGATTTCATTTTTCTTAAGACGAATCGAGTCTGATTGTCTTTTGTTTCTTTCACCGGCGCATCAAAAGTTTGAGGTCTAAATTAGGCCTTCAACGATCAAGTAAATCCTACTTTAAATTTCCATTGCTCCAGACAATCTTTAATGATTAGGGTTCGTCGGTTAAGTGATAAAAATATGCACGAATATTCATAAATATTAATCATAAAGTGATATTTGTAAAGCGATAGTCTTCTGTTCAGAGATGACCCTAAGCCGCAGCGCTGGAGACTAGTGAAGCGACCAAAGATGAAAAAGACAACAGCACGGTGTCGTTCAGCTGCTTATACCCAATAGAAATGGCGGCCATGTTGGAGGACATCAGACATAATGAAGAATAAATTGTTCGAATAAACGAATGCCTCATGCCACCGACTACAACATCACAAGCACGCAATTAAGGGAAGATCGAGGATGCTTTGGCTAATGACATTTAATTGTTTAGATTGTCAATATATATATATATTTCTCCACGTTCTAGAAACTACGTCAGACAAAATGGCGCGGGTAGGCGACATGATGCTAGTGATGGCTGGAGTTGCACGACAACTTGAAACAATTATCATGAAAGGCCGAAGCCGACATTGAAAACTATTAGCCTTTTCCAAAACGAACAATGATCATGAGTTTCCTTAATTGATATAATTAAGAAAAGAACTCTGAAAAATTATACTTCAAAAAATGTCAGTGTGGTTTGGAGGGACACTTTTATGAGAAACGGCAAGGCGTTTATCATATATGACCTGTTACCGACATTTTTTAGCGTTATGACGCAAAATTACTATAAATTTATTTTGTATACGCATAAAAAAGGTTGCTGCTTCCGGAAACTTAACGACAGTAGAAGGCATTTGGATAAAAAACTATCAACAACCATCCCTAATGGACTTAATCTTTATTGAACATCACATATAAATACCTGATATATATTCTCCATATATAAGCCACTTCTAGAGCTTCCTATAAGGCACCTCGCACAACCACGAGTGCGCGCGCGATGTCAGTTATTCTCGATCACGAATTCATATTTTGCACTAGTCTTTTCCCAAGATATGGTTGAGTGAGTCCAGTACTTGCCAAAGCCTTGATTTCATCACCGTAGCAGTTTCTTCGTGGTGTTATCGTGTAAATTATATATTGTTTAATCAACAACTCTTCTTTGCTTTATTGCCGTTTAATCATCACGAAGTCCACTGTATCAGTTTGGTACATAGGTCAGTACACGATGGTACGTACTGAAATCAAGGCTTTAGCTAGTACTAGACTAACTCAACTACATCTTGGGAAAGGACTGTTTTTTGAAAAGTGATACTTGCCCTGATGAAGGACTGAAATAAAAATTCCAAAATTGGCAACTTTTTAATATCTGTTTCATCCCTAACGTCTAATTTTCCATCACTCTTTTTGATACTACTCATGGGATAAGTGTTTCCCAGGATCTGGATAGCTGCTGTTGCGCTTCAATTTTCACATAAAAGCACACAAAAATCACTGAAACATTGAAAAGTAAATATGACTTCATGTATGTCTACTATCCTATCTACTAGAATGCTATCTGGTCGCATTGTTCAGATTATAGCCAAACTGTTAACTGAGACGCACGACATGTTGAGAGAAACGCTTGGACAGAACGAATGAATTAACTTAGCTTTTGAATATTAAAGATTCTATATTTGGAAATTTTTACACATCCATCGCTATACTCTTGCCTGATGTTTACAGATAATTCAGTTTGCTATCAAGTTTCTCGGTCGTATATTGTAAAAAATTTGAAAAGGGTTTTGCCATTTAAGTCGTATTTTATTTTTGCTGGCAATAAAGAGACCCACGTGATTGTCTTGGATGTTCTTGTTACTGGGGGCGTTTTAACAAGTCCTTCAAGAAAGACTCTCACATCTGAAGTGCCGAAAATAGGAAATGAACTAGAGTATAATAAGCGATCTGACATGTTCTTCTTGGAACAACTTTCTTATTATTTTGTTTTGGTAAATGATAGGATGAGATGTAGTTGATAAAATCAAAAGGTACCTGCTCTTTTCACATGCGAACTTGGAGACCATCATGAATATATTACACACGTCCACGTGAGACGATATATTAGACATTAATTCACAACCTAGAAGCAGCAAAACCCTTTTATGATAGCTCCCACCCTTTTATCACGATCATTATTCTCAGTGCAAGAGCCTGTGGTGGAAACGCTGTTCATAGTTAACTTGGTTGATCTAGAACTGTTCGGATCGTATTGTGGGTTGAAAAAGAAAGAGCCGAGAAGAACCAAATCGGAATTGTAATTTTCCTACAGCATCTATGATAAAATCATCGTCCAAAGCAGTAGGGAAGGAGATACGAGGTACGTCAGCTAATTACACCGCTACACTCCGTGATCTTTCTAGAAATACATTTTTAATATTAGCTGTGGTTTTGGCGAGCTTTTAATATCCTCAGAAGTTCTTCTTAACCACACAGAGTGTCGTCTTTGAATGACTACTTACGATTTGAACTTAACCGAATATTATTTCCTTACCACGAGTTTTAATTTGTTTTCCCTGACATGCTAAAAGCATTCTAATTATACAAAAACCAGGAGCTAAACATTTCTGTTAGCGATCAAGACTTGAAAAGTTTGTATCAGGATCCTGTATAAGAGTTATATTGCTATGGTGTTTTGTCGCCAGTGAAGTAGAGAGTCTTCTAGTGCCACGTATGTTTACAAGTCTGCTGTATTTTTCGATTGTCACTTCATCATGGAGACATATCAGTGAAATTCATCTTTTATCTAGAATTTTCGTCTCAGTGCTGTTCAAATCGTCTAACGGTAAAGCCAAAATAATTAGAAATAATATATATTCAATATTTATTTAAAGATTGAGCTGATAGTAAACCAAACGCTGGAATAAGAGGTATAGTTGTTTCCTGGGAAGAAAGACAATGCTGTTTTTTTAACCTTTGTCATATTTACAGTTTGAGAACAGTTCTTAATTTGAAAGCATTCAAATATCTTATGTTCGGAAATCTAGTGTTTGCTGTCGTTGTGTCCTTATCGCGCTAAGGACTTGAATGGTGAAAGATCAATTCTACAAAATTTCAAAAACAATAATCAGAGGTCACGGAAGGAATAACGAGGGCGGTAAGCTGCGTGAAACTTTAGCATCATCTTTTTTTGCACTGTTTGTAAAAATTTCTAAAGTAAAACGCCGTAAGAAAAGAATCAAATTAATCAAAACTAGTTTATACGAAATATAAAATAATAATAATAATGTTTTGTTTTTCTGTAATCAAGTATGACATCATCTTATGAATCATAATGTTTATCTATGCCACTTTGCATTGCAAAGTTATGAAATGTAACTCCATCTCGAGAAGTTCAAATTCCGGTAGACTTTAATTCGAGTAACTGACGAGGGAATTACCAAAAATTTCGTCATTTTTGAGCCATAATGTGACAAGAGCAAGGGACTGATATAATTGATGTTATTGTTGCATGCCGTACTTTCATGTTGGGTGATCAGCAGGGTACAGAAAGGTTGATTTTGAGAGTAGTACACTCAAAAAAAACGGTTTACCTAGTATAAAAGTACCACAGTAGAATGAAAACTGGATAGAAGGAAAGTGAAAGCCAGGAGAAAAAATAGAAATAATCTGTACCAACATTGTCATATTAAATTTACATCACGATATGCTGTCATATATTACAGTAGATTTAAAACTTATTAGTGCTATTCATACATTAATATTGAATGAGTGAAACTAATTCGTTAAAAAATAAACCATGAACGAACTAACATTTCATGACAAAATATTTATGCTTTGACTTAACTAGTTTCATTGGTGCGTTTGGAATAAAGTCTAGACGCCAAACTCCATGCACATTCAAGTCAGCCATATAACTGTACTCGCTTTTTTAACACATATATACCTATTTCAAAAACAATGGTCACAGTCGAAAGCAACAAGCCAAGTTCGCAAGGGAGTAATTCAGTATTGTCCATTTAGATGCGGTCATTTTAGTCTTTTTACAATGGCAGGCTGCTATGTTTCCCAAGATCAAATGTGTCTGAAAACTCAACTAATATCCTGACCACAGACGTTTTCTTTTGGTCTCGGTCTTGTCTCTTGTTTTCTACTGATTTTGAGTTCAACAGTAATGGATATATTTTTCTTTCTTTCTTTCGTTCTTTCTTTCTTTCTTTCTTTTTTTCACGGTTTCTTTTTTTCACGGTTTCGATTCCTGGATCTCTTGTTCTTCAAGGGTTTTTCTCGGTTTCCCTTCCCCCGCAAAAATCAGTTCCAAATTCCAATTCGATCTGTGGGTAGATCCTTGCTCAGTTGTGATTAACCCCCCGTTGTTTCAGAACAACGAAAGCTTAATAGATTTTTCCCCTTTTCCAATTTTACTTTCTCCGAAGTTGTTATAAAGCCAATCTTAGTGAATTGGGATTATTCTTAGAAACTTAATGCTACTGAATTCTTCCACTCATAGAAACAGCAGAAAAATTAAAGTGTTTTCTCAAATTGATGTGTAAAATTGATTTTTTATCTGATTTTATCGAATTGAAACATGCAGCCAGTTTACTTTTCCCACTGGAAAAATTGGAATTTCGACTTCCAATACATCTTCCAGCATATTTAAATTATTTTTCAAACATTTCCCAGTCACGTCAGCGTCGACCACGTCACTTCCAGAAAACTCCCATTTCCATCATATTTCTAGAACGTTTCCAATAGCCCACTTCCAAGATATGCTTCGTTTGTCACGCACAAAGGTTTCAGTGTGAGGCTTTGTGCTAAATTAAATTTATTCTTTTCTCCGGTCATGGATCAATGAGCATTATGCACGAAGCCTCACATCGAAACCTTTGTGCGTGACAAGCGAAGCATATCTCGGAACTGGGCTATTATATTTCCATACCAAGGAAGTGTTCAAAAGGTTGGAAGTTGGGACTTCCAAGTTATTTCCAACATTTTCCAACATATTTCCATGATCAGAAATCAATCGTTTGTTCCAAGCTAGTAGAAGCATTAACTAATAGTTACGATAAGGATATCTTTAGTACCCAGAAGTCAATCGGCCCTAAATTCTGTTCCCCGATTAAACTAGATAATTCCCATTTCTGCTGCCTCTAACGCCCTCACAAGAACGCATAGCTCTTTAAGTCAGTAAGAAAACCTTTTCTATCACTTAAGCTTTTTCTGTTTCTTTCGAGAAGCTCAACTCATAATTATAAGCTTATAACTTCTCTACAACAAAAAAAGTTAAGTAAATTTCTTTCAAGCACTTTCTATTAATTTATGTTATGACTAACTTTTAAACTCACCGAATCTTAATACGTTTTAATCATTCCATCTTTAAATATCGCTTTTTAAGTGCCATTACACCAATAAATAACCGATGTGACGAAATATTCAATTTTATCTTGATTAATTATTTTATTACATACTATTGTTTGTTTTTCAGATTATATCAAGTGTTGCTTCGCTCAAAGCACTAATTGAGACAAAAACATAAACGAAAATATTAAACTAAAAAACTAAAGGATGGCTGAGAATGAACAAATAAACGTCAAAATAAGCGATAAAGGTAACGAAACAGAACAGAATGTGGTAGACGAAAAAATGGAAGGGAAAGAGACTAGTGAAAATGAAAAAACTGGTGACGAAGCTCCTGAAAAGATTCCTCAGAGAAAGGAATCAACTTTTAATCGATTCGTTAACTGGTTCATGGGGAGCCCTAAAGAAAAACCAAAAGACGAAGAAAAGGAAAAAGAAAATGAAGAAGAAAATGAGAAAGAAAAAATAGAGACTGGTGACAAAGAAGTAAACGAGGAAAAGGAAAGTTTTAAAGAAAATGAAGTTAAGAAAGAAAGTGGAAAAACCGAGAAAGGATCTACAGTTGGGACACCCAAAGGTAAGGCGATTCAGTGTTAACAAGCCTTTATTGCTTCAAAGCAATGATATTTCGGTCCGTATGGCCGTTGCTAATGAAAACAAAACATATGCGAGATTTCGTAGTAGCCTTCAGATAAAGTAGAAAGTTGTCTGTCCGTAGACAACTTCAACGGTTTGTTCAACGAGCAGGCAACTACAGGCTATCTGTGCGTGGTCTATCCGTGAACATGCAGTGGCCACGTTCTGTCGCGACATCAAATTTCCTCTCCTCTACTAAAGTATGTTTGACGAATGTAATTTGATGTGAGGAAATATTGTGACAGCTAATTGACAGGCACGGCAAATATTATGGGTTGGCAGATCGAATACAGTAAACATTTCGGCCTGAGAGCCGAGGTAAAAAAAAGACGACAAATATTGTTTAAAAACAACATAAAAAAGAAAATTTCTAAATTCACCAAGTAGCTATCAGTGGTCACCCATCCGAGTACTAACCTAGTCCAAACGGACTTGACTCACTGTCTTGAAAGCTCAACGCATTAGACCACTCGTCTATCGCTTTCAAACAATTAGCATATCAATATCGGCCAAAACAATGCACCAGATAGACTAGGTTATTTTGCTCTTTCAAATCCATGTGAACCGCGGTTAGAGCAAGGAGTTAGTCACATATGGTCTGGGGGCCGGCTAGCTTCTCCCCTGATGCTTCGGCAAAGATTCTCTAACCCCTAAGATGACGGAACGGCACTTTATCGCCGGTCAAGCTCGGAAATCCATACTGCGCCTCAGCTTTCAAGGGAATGTCTCGGGGGTATGGTTAGTGTGTTCACAGCCTTTTTTGAATAAATTAACATAATTAACGTGGGTTCGAGCCCCGAGAGCGCCACATTTTCTTTTTTTTTTCTTCTTTTTCTTTTCTTTTTTGTGTTTGTGTGTGGTTTTACCTAATTAAACCTAATTAAATTTCTTAGTAATTTATAAATTTACGTTCCTCGATAGGCCCTCTCATTCTAAAATAACAAATCGTTCCTCTTAGCTGCTCTTAAAGCTGCGCACCAGAGTTAAACTCTGAGCGTAATCTTCTCGTTGCAAACAGTTTGTTCGGATGCAACGCATGCTATCTCTGCGCGGTCTACCTGTGAACATGTAGTGGTAACGTTCTGTCGCGACTGTGAAACTTCAAAGTTCCTCCTTTCGACGTTACATGTAATATCAATACTCATCTGCCACACTGATGATGGCAGATGCATCTGCCGAAACATGTTTGTTAAACTAAAAAGTATCGTGTGTTCCTTTAAAGTAATATCAAAACGTGTTTGCTCATAAATTCCATAAATTTGTTCTCATTTCAAGAAAACAAATTCAATAAGCATTCTTAGTTTCAACACTTTATAAAGTAATGACTATCAAATACTCCTACACTTTATTCTAAGGACAAGCAAACAAAATTAAAATCAATTAGACCACAATTGATATGAAAGATCTTTGATTTGCTTGCTTTACCACTCGACTATTAAAACACATTCTTATTTTTGACAAAGGATTTGATAAATCACCCTTCAATCCGTCATTGTTTTAACTAATAAATCAATCGACCTGAATATGCATAGAAAATACATTTCTATTTTCAAGACTTTTTGAAAGATCAATGGTTGCCGAATTTTCGGTCTCGATTTGGGTATGCTTCCGTCTTACACAATCTTGGATTGACAGTGTTTTTATTTTCGAATTCCGTAAAACTTTTTTTAGGGTCAAATTATTCATCCCTTAGAGAATATATACACTCGCCTTTGACGATTTTCTCTTTTACTCCGATGAAGACTAACTTCCGAAACGTCAGTGAAGTTAAGTATATTTTTCTACACGGTGTTCAACATTTATTTTTTATTTCGATTTTTGTACGTCTAAAGGTATCCGACATACTCACTGGAGTATCTTGTTCAGCGAAGCGTTGACGATTCTTTAATAAGCGTCCTGTCATTAGCGCTGCTTGGCCAATATATCTTACGTCCCTCGGCTGGCGGGTAATGAACCGGTGCTCAAATATATTGATAATACTTTTATTAATTTTGTGTACACAGAAGTGAACTTAACTTCCAGCGATCGATCTCTACTGGTCATCGAAGAGGAGGGTAAAAGAGCCCATACGGTAGCCCCTCTAGCAGAAGCTGAGGACGCAGACATTGAAGACGTTCCCGGATCCCGTCCAAGTATCGATCGACCTGTTTTCGAGCCGAAGAGATCCGAAGCGGTGGAGGCGGAAAAGGAAACAACTGAGAAAGAGGCGCTGCCCAAGGAAGACAACATCGACGCAAAGTCCGAAAAGAGAAAGTCCGCGACTGTTTTTCTGCGCTTGAGTCAGCCTAGTTTTGAAAGAAGATCGGAGAAATCTGCCAATCAAGGTGAAGCTTATAAAAAACCATCAGAAAACGACGACAGCATTGAGGACTACAACAGGCTCGTGGACACACAGCAAGCCGTCCCAAGAAACAACAAACAGGTAAGTGGTACTCTGATTTTCAAGCTCAAAAACATGCTTAAATGCTTTAAATCATATAAACTATGCGCAAAAGAAAATGTTATCGCAAATAAGACAAAAATATTAACTGCGTGACACTGATGACCAAAGCCTGTTATTTGCAAATGCAGATTATTTCGTTGAATTGATGGAATTTCTACGAGCGTGGGCTTGAACCAAGAACTTAAAAAGCAATTGAAGTATAAAGCTTACAGTGATATCGCAATTGGTATCTCACAAGAGTATTCTAGTAAAGACATTTTTGAATGCAACGTAAATAACCCATGTCGCATTGACGTTACATTAGTTATTGATTAATTAGAAATCACGTCTCGAGGGTGTGATGTTACTGTCAGTCGGGTAGTAGACGGGAATACACGCATGAGAAGATTTTTAAAGACGACCCTCGTGTTTTCTCATATTTGAAGTTATTCCAACAAAAAGGTCAGTGTGATTATTTACAACTCCAGAAGCATTTAAGTGTAAAGGATAACATTGACGAAGCTCACGTTTGGCGTGGCCTTATGACCGTTCGGTCGACGTTCGGAATCTTTAACACGCTGGATTTTGCGCTGAAAAATTCGTAAAAATGTCAAGCTTTTTTTGGATATCTTTTAGCATCTAAGCCACTAAAATGATTGGTTATCATATCTTTGAGTTTAGAAGGGAGGAAGAGCTAGCTTGGTAATCATTTTGTCACAGAATAAATGTTTGGGCTGCTGCAGATCAATACAACGCGTGCATCGTGCATGTCTACCAGATCTATTGGTTGTCATCGCAATCAAAATATTCTATTACTTACTTGAATATTTCTTTGCATTAACCGTCAAGTATTTCCACTTTTCTGCATCGATGAATTTTATCCAGAATAATCTGCATTCTAGGGATTTATAAGTAGAGAAAAAACATCAAAAATCAGATTACGAATAGCTTTACAACGTATTTTAATTAACGTTTGTCCTAAGGGTTACCATGATAATTTTTCCTTTTTCTCGGTTTCCTTAAAGTTAACCTAGGAAACCAACGCAAGCAGAAATATGAGCATTTCGCATTTCTTTTAGAATTGAAGTAAAATAATACACAGGTTAACGACAAGTTTAGACACGACTTTGTATGATTTCTGAATAATTGATTTCCAGTCATTCTATCCAGGACGATGTCACACGTGTCTCACTGTAGTTGTTGTTTATCCATTTATTAATAAGCAAACATAAATTAGCTAGAATCTTCAAACTCGGTATAACATGCTTCATCGACAAATTTCCTCTGCAACTTTTTCTAAAAATAGAGCAACGGAAAGAGCGCTAAAAATAGGAAACTCTGTTTATATTTTTTGAAGAAAGTGACCAGAGCAAACTTGAGATTTTTCCATCCCCTGAAACGAGTTTAAAATCAAAGTAGGAAGTCGCTGTCACGAAGATTTCGGTATTATGATGATAAATCAATCGAAAATAACCAGGAAAATTTGCCAATTGCAGGGGGTCACGTGGTTGCATAAAGCACCCAGTGTACCTGCGTTACTCTCTTGGGGTGGATTATGTGACTATCATATGACCATGCTGCGGGATCTTGATGGATGGTGTGGTCATGCTCGCTGATATTTAAGCAGTTTAACCACAGGGAGCGTGAGCCGGGGACAAAATTCTGCTCCCACCACAACCTTTTACATGAAATCTTTGGTACACACGAAGGAGCAAAACGATCCTGGAGCCTGCTCTCGGAGTAAAACCCTTAGTTTGTTTGGACCTAAAACCACCAGATGTACCTGCGTTACTTTGTTTAGATGGATTATGTGACTATTATTTTATACACAGAACAATGCCTCGGGAAACTTATTCGTGATCCTTGTGGTAAATTGATGGTTTGCAACCATGGTGGCCATATTGGAGGTACAGACAAAAGGACCTAATGAGAAATCTTTGTGAAATACCACCAACATGGCCGCGATGATGTAACGTGCAAACGAAGAATGCATCTTAGCTAATCAAGTTGCATGAATTTCTCACTTCGTGTTATTTTTTATTGAATAGGAATCCAAGATGGAAGACGTGATTGAAGAAAGACGCCATGACACTAGGACAGAATCTATGCAGGAGACATGGAAAAAGGTGGAGGAATTGGAGCCAAACAAGACGTATCGTGTGACTTACACCGTGACAACTACCACCATCGAAAAATCGGGCGAAAAGGACGCCAAGAAAGAAGTTGATGATGAGGACGATGAGAAGTTATTTGGAAACCATGTCCTCCTTCCGAACAATGAAAAAGTAAATATGAAGTTCGAAGATATACAATAAGTAGGGGCGGATCCAGCGGGTGCGCATTCCCCCTGATGAGTGAGCAACTTGCAGTCAAGTATGGATTTAATATCATTTACTTTTGGTGCTCGAGTTTCGATCATAAATGGTGCACCCCCTCTAAAAACCCTGGAGGTGCACCCCCTCTAAAAACCCTGGAGGTGCATCCCCTCTAAAATATCCTGGAGATGCACCCCCTCTAAAAAATCCTGGAGATGCACCCCCTCTAAAAAACCCTGGAGGTGCATCCCCTCTAAAATATCCTGGAGGTGCACCCCCTCTAAAATATCCTGGAGATGCACCCCCTCTAAAATATCCTGGAGGTGCCCCCTCAAAAAATTTTGGATCCGCCCCTGATAAACAGGTTTTATGAGCAGAGGATCCCCCCCCGTCGATGAATAATATGCGGATCCTAAATTATGTATTAAACACTTGTTTTACAGTCTTCTCGACCAAAATACGACGGACCTCCACCTGAAGACTTGGAGCCTGAAGTGAGCTATGAAGAAGCCAAGAGAGACGAGGCAGGAAGTGCTGACATTGATAAAATGTTCGAGATGATGGCCAAAGATAGCCCTCCACCAGAAGGTCGGTAATTAAATAAAGATCTCCGACTGAATGACACAAATGCTGGTTTGGCACTAATAGTAACTAGTATCCTAACAGTAGAAAGTATATTTTCTTTATATCTGAGAATGAATATGGTCAAAGCATGTTTTTATTAGTAAAACTTTTCTAATGTCTCCCACATGGACCAAAAGCGAGAAAGCACTACTAGTTCTCAGAGATTAATATATTTCTACTGATCATAGCAAGGGGTTAATCTTACATGATTTATTGGTCGTGTATAGTCTCCCTTAAGGCTTCGGGCTAACTCCCTGATTAGTCGTTGATTCTTTGAATTTTTCTGTTGCTTAAAATTATATATTTACGGGTGAACCGCGAACAAGTCATAGAGAAAAGAGTGACAACAGAACAAGTCAAAGAAATGTCAGTCGATTCACTCCTCCAAGCATGTATGATTTAGCACGAAGCTTCGCGTTCATGCATGTTTTTCGAGAATTAAGTAGTGGGCTGTTGGATAAATTAATTAATTCCATCGAATTTAATTAGAGGGAGTTACCGTAGAATCAACCAAACGAGAAGAAGATTCACAGGAAATTCCAGAAACACCCGAGGATATCTTCCGCAAACTACACACCTGGGACAAGGAGCCGACTGATTGGTGGACAAGCACAAAGAAGAAACGAGACTATGAAGAATGGATGAAACCAATGAAAGATGGCACCATTAGAAGGGTAAGTGAACTCAATAGACCTCTTTACTTTGGGTGTAATGTTTCCCATTTCAGACCACGTGTCATTCCCTTGGAGTTTGTTTCTTTGTTTACTGAAATGTACAAAAAGAGCAATAGCTAAAGCACAATGAATTTGGACAAGATGTTTGGAAAAAGTGGGTGGTTGGCGCGTGAGGAAGGGGTTACAGCCTCCCTAGCCCCTCCCCTCCCCCCGTCTCCGAATCCCCGATGTGACATTAAGGCTCTAACACACGATGCGACGCTGCCTGCGACGTTGCTTGCAACGGAGAAATCGCACCGTGTGTCCACCCGTGAAACTATTGCGCGCAACGTCACAAAAGTAGAACTCGTTTCTGTTTCTGTGACGTCACGCGCAACAGTTACACGGGTGAACACACGGTGCGATTTCTCCTTTGCAATCAATGTCGCAGTCAACGTCGCATCGTGTGTCCGACCCTAAAGCGACTTTTTGTTTGCACTGGTGACGCGATTTTTTTTAAAATCACCAACGCGCGGGGTGGCTACACGAGTGACAGATGCTGGCAACAAATGCTGGCGACAACGGCCGCGCGACGTGGGGACTGGATTCTGTCGACAAATACGGTTTCATTCTCGCATCTTATTGGCTGAATAAACTTAAGTCGCGTCGCGAGTGCAAGGGAAAAGTTGGGAGTGGCTACACGAGCGACAACGTCTACGAATACGTTGCGAAAAATTCAACTCAATTAACTTCTCTCAACTTTGTTTGGTGATTTTTTCAGCTGTCGCGTCGCCTGTGCAAGAGTGGCTGCACGTGCGATTTCCCCGCGCGTTGAAGATTTTAAAAAATCGCGTCGCCAGTGCACGCAAAAAATCGCTCGTAAAGCCGCGGCTTTAAAGTGATATCTAAAGTGAAATCGAGTATCGATAAGCTTATGAAATGCTAAACAAGGTGCACAAATAGCTAGCTAATGCAGTCATTTTCTTCTCGTAGGTCATTATCCCTAAAGTGGAAATCCCTTACGATGCCTGTGAGTATTTAGAAATATTAAGTATGAATACCGGAGTGTGTAAGCACTTTGATAAATAAACATGGCATCAAATCAACTGCAGTTGTTAGCGTAGGAAATTTGTCTTTAGATAACACTAAGTTTTAAAAAAAACTGGAACTGCCGGCCATTTAGTAGTGCTTTGTAAACTTTGGCCGGCAGTCTCAGTATAGTATGCCCAGGTTTGACTAACTTGGACTTATCTTTCAGGTGTTTGCTTCGTCACTGATTGGAAACACAGACAAGAGTGGGACAAAACTTTCTCAGAAATCAAGATACTCAAAGACAGCAAGGATTCTAAACTCATTTACTGGTAACCAAATATTCTTCGCGCCCACAGAGGCGCGAAAGAAGGTTCTTGGTCTTCTTTACTCCTTGAGGTGGCTGGCTACTATTGCATCGAGTTTCCGAGCCCACAAGCATGCGCGCGCATAATTTCCACCGAATTACCATGGTAGCCATCGGAATTTTACTGAAAAAGATTGAAGAACCGTACGTGTTTTGAACTTCAAGAGAGCAAAAACCTCAAATTTTGCACGGGACCATATACTTTTTATGTGCTCATATGAAAAAGCTCCTAAAAATCTATGTCATATCAAAATTTTTCAAAAAGTTAAATATAAGAACTTATGAAAAAGTG